>JAOEHI010002376.1:0-39917 GCA_025447815.1 Percopsis transmontana
GTTATCATTCGCTCCTCAAACAGTCAATAATTGCAATAATCGAAAGTTATCATTCACTCTTCAAACAGTCTATAATTACTAACGGCAAAGTGCTCCTGCCAGTGTCACTTAGAACGATATGCATTTCTGTAACTGTTATAACTCCCCCCTCCACACATACACACACTCACAAACCTTGTCCTCTCGGCTGGACCCAGCACCTGCGGGGGAGGGGCCGGAGGCCCGGGGCTGCAGGGAGAGCAGGGTGTCTAATAGCGTTCTGGTCTCGGCAATCTGGCTGGCGATGTCGGCGTTGGGGTGCTGGCCGAACACCTCTGGGTGCTCTGTGGGGGGTAGCTGGCCGATGTACTCCCTGTAGATGGACTGGGGGCCGTCCTGGGGTATGTAGTAGGTGGGGAGAGAGGAGAACCTGTGTGTGTGTGTGTATGTGTGTGTGTGTGTGTGTGTGTGTGGGGGGGGGGGGGGTAAAGGTAAGAAAAAACATGAGTAATATATCATATAAACACTTGTATTATGTAGTCTAATTATAATCAATCCAGTTTCCCAATACCCAAATGTCAAACCCATGCAATGTGCGTGACACCAATTTGGATGGTAATGGAGGCTGAAATAGTATTGCGGTGTTTTTTGTCCTGAACAATTATTATGCATAAATGTCTTATTTTCAGAGTCAGAAAAGTAAGCACATAACAGAATTTGCCTTCCCGAGAAGTTGTTTAGCTTGTTTGTTTCTGAGTGGGACAGCTCTTACTATTAAATATTAATTGATGAAAACGCACTACTGAATAATGTTGACATTATGTAAAATGTTTTCATATTGTGATATATAATAGCTTATTGAATAAGTGGTTATACTACTAACTCCGGAAAAAATGTTTATTCAATGCCTGGAAAAAAAACTTAAACTTAAATAAATGATGTGAAAAAGCTGTGACAATAATATTTCCACAGTCTACATTTGTTAATTCACAACACAAGATTCAACTTTATTGGCCATTCAGTTAAAAACAGGAATTTGTCCAACAGTTACTCCTGCAGGGTAAGCAACATGCAAAATGAGATTAGATAAATAAGCCATGTTTCAAATATGTCTACAACTTGCAGCAATACTTACTGCAATAGAGAAAGTCATCAGAAGGCCATCACAACATTTGATGCATTTTCTAATTTCTAAATCCATTCCAGTGAGAATGTTTTTGAACAGTTAGGCATGAACTGAGCACCCATGATTGTGTGTACTCTGTTCACTGAGAAAATGAAACAATAAAGCAAGCAAGGACCAAATTGACTTGTCCCTGTAGATATTATTTTTTACCAGACTGCAATACATTAACTGTCCACTGGGTGGTGCTCTTGTCCTGCAGTGAAAACATGCAGATGAAAGAAGAGCCTGCCCTCTGACATGACAAGAGATGTTAATAAGGATAATAATATGCCACTGTACAATAGAACAGACAAATAATAAAATATCTTGAGGGCGTGGCTTGCCTGCATACTGTCAAACACATTATGTAAATGTATTAAGGTTCTGAACATAAATCCATAGCCTCAATATTTATTCATCGTCTCCGTTAGAAAAGGATTTAAGGGAACTGCTGACTTTAAACAATGCAAACTGCTGCATAATGCCACATAATGCTCAGGTATAATGACGCTGACTGGAATGTGATGGACAGTATGTATATTAGGGTATCTTACTTGAAGAAGGGCTGGCTGACAGCAGTATTGGAGAAGTAGTCATTGCTGTACGTGGTCAACAGGCGCCAGTCCCATTTGTCTGTCACGTGCCCTCCGTAGTTGATCCCGGCGATGAGGTATTTGAGTGCGTCCCAGGGAACGTCCTCGTACTCGTCTAGGTAGAGGCTTAGCAGGCTCTCGCTAACCTAGCAGAGGAGAGTCGGGAGACACTAAGAGGCTGATTTCAACGAGCTTTGAAAAAAAGAAGGCTTTGTAGATGTAGAAGAACATGCCACGGGCAAGTTTGACAGGGTTGTAAAGCTCTGTGCTAAGCGCATGCTTACTAAGCCTTCAGGACTCTTTGAAAATTAAGTTTGAAGATTTCTCCGAGTAGAGGTTGTAGCATTTGTTTTCTCCATGTAAAAAAAAACATTTATAATTCAATAACTTCCAAGAGTTTTTCACTCTTGGAAGTTATTGAATCATCTGGCATAATCTATCCTGTTCTGGAGCCTAGTGGACAACATCTCCCCAAAATGTGGGTGGTCAGAGGTGAACCCCTCCATCCCTTACTTGTACCCTAATAAATGTGTATCATTACATCATTAAAATGATAGTGTCTGACTGACAGTATTGCAGCTACATTTAATACTAAACTTATTTTAGGTGCTGTACTGGCATACCTCATTATATAAACTAGATATCTAGTCTGACTATAGGTGAAACTGCCTCTAGTGGAGAGAGAATATTTAACCCAATTTAACCCCTCCCATTTACAACATACATGACTCTGTTCCGTTTCCACAGACTTAACCCAACCACTCCTCATAGGGTCCTCAATGGGGGAGTGACCCTCCTGAACCGAGGAACAAGGGGCATAAAAACAGGAACAGGATGCCGGTACACAAACACGCAACAAACGTATGACATACATAAGACTCAGTGTGCAGTTAAATTGGGGTAATGGGAGGCTTAAGACCATGCATGACTTTATAATCAGAGAGGCACACAAAATGTAAAAAATATGAGTCGTCCATAGACTGACATGTGTCCTTCACAAAATAGCATGACTTTAGTTTCCAGCCATCATATAATCCTCTATATATTCTACATGCCATCTCTTATTTTTGTAATACCCGACTGATTTGGTCATAATTTTGGCTGATTAAAAATAACAATTCTGTTCCTCATTAACATCATAATTATATTCATAATTACCTGGGAGAAGGATAATCCATTTTAATATGTGGGGGATCTATTTTAATCATCTGGTGTTCAAATATTGGGTCCCATGTGACTTTTAACTACTTTCAACTACAGTACAGTATGTGGTAAGACCTAGTCTTTATAATAGTGAAAACTGCTGTTAGACTTCTCAAATGTAGTAATAATGATCATAAATATTATGGAATAGTCTTGTCACCATCATGTCATCGTCTACAAAGATGTTAAAAGAAACTACAGTATTCCAACAGCAGTGTTAAACTAAACTTCTAAACTGCACTGCTCAAAAAAATGAAGGAAACCCTGAAATCACACATTGGGTCTCCATGAACGAAATATATTAAAGATCAAAATCTTTACTGTACATTGTGTAATTCGTTGAGAACAAAAAACAACGGTCAATAGAAACCAAAATCACCAACCGATTGAGGGCTGGATTCAAACTCACACCGAAAATCAGTAAACAATAAATAATTGATAAAAGTAAACAATTGAAATCACAGGCTGTTCCAACTTGCGTGAATTTCATCATGGCAACTCATGATGTGACTCAGTAATGTGTGTGGCCCCCATGTGCCTGTATGCACCCCCGACAACGTCTGGGCATACTCCTGATGAGAAGACAGATGGTGTCCTGGGGGATCTCCTCTCAGACCTAGATCAGGGCATCAGTGAGCTCCTGTTTGGTCTGTGGCGTCGGACACACCGATAGATAACGTCCCAGAGGTTCTCAATTGAATTCAGGTCTGGGGAACCCAGGGCCCACTGCACCAGCGTAAGGTCTGACGATGGGTCTGAGGATTTCATCCCGGTACCTAACAGCAGTCAGGGTATGGTTGGCTAGCACGTGGAGGTCTGTGCAACCCTCCAAGGATATGCCTCCCCAGACCATCACTGCCCCACCGCCAAACTGGTCAAGCTGGATGATGTTGCAGGCAGCATAATGTCACCATGGCGTCTCCAGACTCATTCACGTCTTTCACATGTGCTCAGTGTGAACCTGCTCTCATCTGTCAAGAGAATGGGTTGCCAATAGAGGACCTGCCAATTCTGCTGTTCTCTGGCGAATGGCAATCGAGCTGCCCGGTGCTGGGCTGTGAGCACAGGTCCCACTAGAGGACGTCAGGCCCTCATGCCACCTTCATGGAGTGTGTTTCTGACAGTTTGGTCAGAAACATGCACACTAGTAGCCTGATGGAGGTCATTTTGTAGGGCTCTGGCAGTGTTCCTCCTGTTCCTCCTCACACAAAGGAGCAGATACCGGTCCTGCTGCTGGGTTGATGCCCTTCTACGGTCCTGCAGGTGCCACCTCATGCTACCAGTATTTACAAAGACACTAGCAAAATGCAAAACTAGAGAAGAATCAGTCAGGAAGGATAAGGAGAGAGCAATTGTCTGTGGCCACCACCTGTAAAACCATTCCCTTTTTGGGTTGTCTTGCTGTTGCCTCTCCAGTGCCCCTGTTGTCACTTTGAAATGCGCCAAAACAGGTGATATTGATTCACAATCGCTTATACTTCCTAACGGGACAGATTGATATCCCTGAAGTTTAATTCACTTGGTGTTATACTGGGATGATTACGATGATGGCAATGCCCCATATCATTCCAATTTCTAAAAATGACAATTCCAAATTGTCATTTTTGACAGACTTTCTCCATTCCACGTTTAACATTTCTTTTCAGTTGGTGCTTTTTTAACATGCCCTAACTTGATTAGCTATCTGACTGGGTGGTGATGATTTTTTAAGAGAGACATTTTGGCTAAATTAACTTGAATTTTTATAAATGGGGCCCTTTAACTTGAATGACAAACCTCAAAGTCAGAGTCGTTGAAGTCGTAGACTATGTTCCATCCCAGCTGCAAGAACTTCTTCCTCTCCAGCAGGATGCTGTGGAAGAAACACAGAGAAAAGAGAAGCTTCCGGTAGGCCACGGGCCGCGAGCAGCGGCTGAACTGGCTGTCTGTTACCAGCTGGTACAGGCGCTTCATGTTTGCCTTCACCCCCTGACGAGGAAAGGGGAAGGGTCTTTGTTAAGTAAGGGTGGGTGATATAGCCAAAAAAACAATAACCATGTCATGATCTTTTACATTTACAGTATTAAGCAGATGGTTTTATCCAAAGCAACGTACATTTGTCAATAGCTGTCCAAGTAATACACCAGTCATCGTAAGTAAACATATTTTGTTAGACTAATGATCTCTGCAGTCATCAGGGATAACCTAATTCCTAAGCGTCCCACCATTACATATCAAAATGCCATTAAGTGCTTTAAAACAAATTGCTAAGACCCAATCCTAAAATAATAGAATAGAAAGGATAGGAATTATTTTTGTATGTTTTTCAATACAGAAGTAGAGATAGACTGATGATCACAAATGGGAGTAATGGGAGTGCTATGAGGTGGAGAGGTAATATGATATTCTTATGAAATGTATCAAGTTGTAATATATTTGTTTCAATATAAAACCATCATATCACTCAGCCTTGTATGTGTGTGAGTACCTTGGGTGGTTCGGTGGTCATCTTAATGCCAGCTTGCAGGATGGCGATAGGGAATTCAGGGTGTGGCGAGGAACTGAGCCACAGCCTGAAGTTGGGGTGGGTCTCCTGCACCTGTAACTGCTCCACCAGCTTATCCAGCTCTGGCATCCAGGACAGAGAAAGGTGGCAGTTGGCCAGGAACACCCAGTGGCCTGTGGA
Organism: Percopsis transmontana; assembly: GCA_025447815.1. NCBI lineage: Eukaryota > Metazoa > Chordata > Actinopteri > Percopsiformes > Percopsidae > Percopsis > Percopsis transmontana. The sequence continues at coordinate 5,606 of JAOEHI010002376.1, forward strand.
TGAACGGCGAGGGTTAGAGTAGGTGGATGGCTAGAGAGGCAAGATTTAGATCCTTCCCTGCTAGGGATTAATATAGTATCACATATATGATTGTGGTTATTAAGTAGTATTAGTATTAGTATTAGTAGTATTAACATCCTTGTAATTCTATACCATACATCGTTGAGTAGAGCTTTCCAACCAAGAAAGTGATACTGGACTTCAAATCTCTTGATTGCAAAGCTTTACCTCAATTTAAATACATATGCTGACGTTGACCAGCAGCGTAGAAACATTGGTAGTAAGTATTTGTGAAGCAACTAAACCCAATGGCGGGTGAAGAAAAAACATTCTTATTCATTAAATACAGCAACCAATATTTCATCCTGAACGTCAGGCTGTGTGCACTTTGAGGCATCACAGTATCGACGTAAAGAAGCTATACAGTCGAGGATCAATATCCCTTCAAACATAAGGGGTGAGGGTGCTAGAGCTGACCCTGCTTGAGACAGTAGCTGTTAAGCACAATTGACCTCTGTCTTTGTGAACATACAGTAGATGAGGACTACAGAATGTAGACCCATGTCGGGCAATGCCTGACGTCCTGTTGCCTTAGGGTGTTACAGAAGTTACAAATGATTTCAAATTTTCATTATTTCCATTGTGTTGTCACAAACAAAAAAAGAGTTTACATTAATGTGAGGCAGAGGTTAACAGAATGCAATGGACAATTTAACCTTCAAAAAGCTAATAAGAATTAGGACTAGAACAATGGCACACAGTGTGTTTTTATGGGCACAAATCCTGTAACAGCAGAGAGAGAGATTATAAATTAATCGAAGTACCAACAATAACAATTGACTTCTCCAAGCAAAACAAATTGCTTGATGTACGACAGTGACATTTCCCCAGGTTTAGAGAGGCGTGTCTCAAAAGCAACAAACCATAGAAATTGACAGTAAGGCTTCCTCTGCCGGCATAATAAATGCCTGCACATCATCCAGATAAGAGAGAGATGGGAGAAGAGGCTGACAGAGAGTAAGAGAGAGAGAGAGAGAAAGTCATCTCAACAAACCAAATGAATCAAAAATTCATTAAGTATTTGGCACATTTTGTCAAGCGAGTGACACTTTAAATTCAAAGGGGAACCCTTAATATATAATTACAATTTGATCATCTAGACGCTTTTATCCAAAGTGACTTACAGTGAGTACAATTAGTGTTAAGTATTAAGGAGCAGGTAGGGGTTAGGCATCTTGCTGAAGCATGTTTACAGGTAGGCCGAGCATGTCCGGTATCAATCCCAGGACCTTTAGCTGGGGTCGACGAACACGCTAACTACAGTACTAGGCTATCCTGCCTAAAACAGTACAGTAAACATGTATTGATGTATGGGCCGTTCTTGTATTAATTATTGACAATGAAATGAAATGCTAATAGCTACTAGCTGATACCCACGCACCCATGTCCTCACAGTGTGTATGTGTTCATAGGGACACATCTTAATTCTGCTCTGCCCCTTCTGGCCAATAAACACACAACCACCAACAAAACTTTTTTAGACTAGAACACTTCAGCTCACGGCTACCCCAAGTGGAAGTTGAGGGTACTGCACGCACCGTTCTTGACCCCCTCCTGGATCATGCGGCTGGCGTTGGGGGCCTGGCCCTGGCCCAGGGAAAGGGCATGGAAGTGCTTGCTCATGCCAGAGGCCTCGGCCAGCTGCGTCAGGGCCCCCGTGGGGTCCACGCCCGGAGAGAGCACGAAGATCAGGGGGGTCCTGGGGGTGGAGTCTTCCACCACCTGGTAGAGAGGGTGGTTGGGGACAGACCGGGCGCTCATTCACTCAATCAAAGTCACAAACGCAACAGATTTGGGAGAGGAAGCGGCATGGACCGGGGGTAGGGGGGCAGGACTCACGGCCTTCACATCCAGGACGGGCGGCTCCACGTAGCGGCCACCGAGGTGGCGGACGACGAACGCCGTGACGCAGAAGGAGACGCGGTCCTGACGCAGCGAGCGAACGATCAGCATCTTCTGGAAGGCATTGCAGCTATTCTCCCACTTGCCTACCAGTAGGGGGGGTTAATAGGATAATAGGACAATGATGATGAAAATGATGGAAATATGAAAAGGGCAGGAAACTAAAATATCTTTCTATCGGAAATTATAATGGAATAGGAGTATAAACGTTGTGAATGTCCCTAATTAGAAAAACAGCTACACAGCTACTCATATTCCACTATTATTCTTAATGTTGACATCCGGCGTATTGCCATTTTCAATATTAGAATCTATTGTACATGAATACACAATATTGACCCTTCTACTATGCTATTTTCATAGTCAAAATGAATGCCCCGCTAATATTCACACATGCAGCCAAGCAGTTTAGTGTAACATAGCAGACCAAAGAAGGACACTGCATGTTTGGCTCACTGTTTATTATACATTTGATCTGTATTCAATTAGAAACATTGTGAATATTATTGGAGCGTGAGTGTGCCTGTAAACCTAGTCAATGACACTAGTGAGAAACTATGTCCCTATATTTCCACTTACAATGCCTAATACCGAAACTTTCTTCCAGCTCCCTTAAGTTAAAATAGGCAGTGAATCACGCAGCCCTACATCATTAACTTGAGTTAGACAAACACAAGGCTCTGCGCCAGTCCAAGGGGAGAAGGAATCTTGGCAGCAGCGAGATCCTCCTGTGATCATATTAATATTGAGCTGAACTTTGTCTAATCTAATTCTCAGTGATGGAATAAGGCAACGGAACTGAGTGACAGATATCCATAGACACACACACACACACACACACACCCTTCTGTCTAGTGCCTCAGCCATGAATAGATGTTCAGTAGTCACAGGAAAGAGAGTCATATTCTTCATTAAGGCAGAGTATCAAAGCAAACACATAAACGCACAGTGGGAGAATGACTGCTTAATCAAAGGGAGACAAGACACACACACACACTTGTACATGTACATCATTGTTCATTGCATTGAGACTGAAATAAATTGGCTTAAAGGTACACTGCTCAATTTGTGTCTGCAAACGCACTTGCGGTTGAACATTATTTTTTTTAACTGACAGTGTACAGTATATGCCCCTCTTGCAACTGAGAAGCTAAATGGCTGGCATTCCTCTCTACTCCTCCCCATACATACTATAGGCTCACTCGGTTCACTACCCTTCCCCCTACAGTCATCCAGCCTTTTATGGACAGTTGTTTCAAAACGTAAAGACAGTGTACGTTCACCAATAAACACATAAACACAAGCTACAACGGCGGGGGCTGACCGGGCAGCTTGGCGTTCTCGGGCTCTGCGCTGGTGTACCACAGGTGCCAGTCGCGCTGGTACTGCTCGAAGGAGTCTACGAGGCCGTGGAAGTGGGCTAGCTTGTTCAGCTCAGTGATGTTGTCCCAGTTGGAGTCAGCCAGCCAGTTGCCGCACGGGTTGTCCCTCTGACCATCTTTGTTCAATACCTGGACAAATGCACGTACACACACACACACACACACTCAGTCTGTTATTATACTATACAGTGTATTGTATATCATTTACCACACTATCAAATACATCCATCAATTTACAAATTACCCAATTTACCAATTAAAGGTTCACTCCCTAGTTTGTGTCAGGAATTACCCTTCTGGTTAAAATAAGTGTTATAAAAATGATTGATATTTTGTTTTGAAACTCTTTGAAACTTGAAGTGCATTGCCCTCCCACCAGCACTCGTAGGCTCAAAGTGCTCTCTGCCCCTCCTCAGGAATAGATGCAAATGCAGTTCACACCATTTCCATTTCAACACAATTGTAAGAAGCCAATTGTGGCTTGTTATAAACAAACAAATGCATTCTGGGACATTTTACTATGTTCCAAGTCTTTGAAGTGTGTCTTGTCTGACTTCGTGAGATCAAATGAGAAGAAAACAAGAGGCTTGTCTGTGTGTGTGTGTGTGTGTGTGTGTGTGTGTCTCACCAGTCCTCCGCGAAGGAAGAAGTCGTATTCCTTCATGTTGAGTTCTCCAGCTACTGCCAGGATCTTGGCGCACATTTGGAAGCTGAAGAGCAGCTTGTGGACCTCAAACAGGCCCCGGCACGTGTTTCTAGAGGGAGAATACACACACACACACAAACCACATTGGTGTTAAGTCATCCTGTATATGACCTGGCTCTAAAAGCACACTGATTGCTTCCTATCTGAAAGGACATCATTATTATAATTTCCTTGATGAATTACCATCGTTTCAATACTAGACCTCTTAACGCACTGTGTTGTAGCAAACCCAGGACTTTGGTGCTAACCACTGAGACACCGTGCCACCTACTTATATATATTGTACAGTAACTGCATTACTTTTCCGTTATAAATGCGGCACTGGCAGGAAAGAATGTCTATTTTACTAGCTCCTTTGGAGGGTGGCAAAACGAAAGTTTTCGCCCCAAGGTGAAGTAATGAGCCGCCCCTGCCCATATACAGGCTGCATTGTAGTGCAGCTTTTGCTCAGTGTAGTCCCTTTCAACTGAGGGATTTCGTGGCAACGGGAGGCAAAATACTCTGCCCAGATATTATAGAAGTTACTTGTCATATGAAAAAAAGTGATGAGACTACTCCCAACACCAACTGTCCCCCTGCCTTACCTGTACACAGCGTATGTGTGGTGGTCGTTGAGGTTGCCTATCCTGTCCGTCAGCTTGTGGCTGCGTGGGCTCTTTTCAATGCTTAAGTTGAACAGGTCGATGTAGGAGTCCAGGGAGAACTGGTACATGGGGTCGATGCGGCCCATGTCGTTTAGCACGAAGAACAAGATGGACGCCCGCTGGGCACACGGACGGTATGCCTGTTAGGACACAAACATGAGGACAAGGACAATGTAAAGATAAGAAACTACATGGAATACAGATTCCATTCTACTAAAGGGATATTGAACTGCTTAGTTTCAATAAATTCTATACGCTGACGTTCAGGATGAGATATACCATTTGGTCCCTGTATTTAATGAATCCAATCTATTGTCCTCCATTGACTTCCACGGCATCTTATGTCTATGAAAACAGCAGTCGAACAGTGATGCGTTTTAAGTGCAATTTTGAGAATCAATGGAACCCAATGACTTATACACCTCTTGAATGTTTCACTCCAACAAAACAACGCAGCCAGGATCCCCCCCCTAAATGGACGGTGAAATAGTTATGTTGTTGTTGAAAGCTATGGATTCTGGATGACCCGAAACAATAAAACAGAACTTCCTGTTTTGAACAGGGTTAACAATATGTCATGACATTACCCCCCCCCCTTCTCCACCGACCTCCCGTGCCGCATCGATGTTCATCTCGGTCTGCTCGCTGCTCTCCAGTTGTTCTGACACCTCATTGGCCGTCATCTTCGACGTCTGTAGTGTGTCCACAAGCTGAACGTTGTCCAGCAGTGAGCCTGTGGCCTCGTTCAAGAGCCTGCTCAACATGAGCACACACACACATGCAAACACAGATGTCATGCACAATATACAGTACTCTAACCAGCTTTTTCCCGGCAGGCTCTGGGACCAATTAAGCCCTATGCAGAGGTATGCAGCACCCAATCATAAAGAAGCTGTCAGTTGTCCCGCCTTAACAGGTGCAAACAAACACTGTCATAGTAGAATCAGCAAGATGCCAATCACCACCCACACTGTCCTGAGAAGAGAAGTCTAATGAGCCGTGACGTTAACTCAACATGCTCATAGACATGTGTACACATACAGGCTTGTGCTACTCATACGCATATAGTATAGTTCCAGGAAGAAGGCTACAGTAGCATAGATAGATAGAGGTATTTGTCTCCATAAAAGCTATACATTCCCAACCCCAGATCTTCTCACCAGGTTAGACATAGTCTAATTTTGATTACACTGAACTAGGTCTCATAGGGTACCTAAAGGAATTCCAAAAACAATAATTAGTGGAAAAAATCTGATCTAGTATCATTATGTGCTAGTCGTAGCTAAAGCGCTAGCGCTACGACAATGTGTAGAGGTGTCCGTTTAGCGGTGTACCTGAGGATTGTGTCCTCCAGCTCCTGGAGCTTCTTCCTGCCGGAGGCGATGTTGAGCACCAGAGAGTCTTTCTGCTGCTCCAACTCCGGACGTTCCTTTCGTACCACGATGCCCAGGAGCTGGGCCTCCAGACCCTGCAAACACACACACACAGTTACAGTAGTGCATGTACACACCTAAACGGAGTCTCAAACACACACACACACACACAAAACTATGAATACACACCCTCCGTGCATACAGTATACACACACACACACACACACACACACACACACACAGTCAGACCTGCTCCATAACAGCGAAATTAACTATGGTGGTCTTGGAGGAGATCTCGGGGGTGTAGTGGGGGTTGGACAGCTTGGTGCTCATGTAGAATCGGAACTCTGGATTGTACTCCACCTCCTTGTCGCACAGCCGCAACATCAGTCTGCCACCTGGACACACACACACACACACACACACACACACACACACACACAGTTGACTATCCAATCAGCATGTGTATGTACGAGTGTGTGTATGAACAATTAAGAGAAGTGTGTGTGTGTGTGTGTGCGTGTTTATGGGTGTATTGATGAAGGATGTGGACAACTTTTCAAACTTGTGTGTACATGTGTATTGTAAAAATGTAAGTATGCATGAAGGATACCATGAGTGTGTGTTTGTGTAGCTGCATGTGGACTGACCAACATGTGTAAGAGACTTATTGAGAATGGGGGCCAGTGAAGGGTCTAGTTCTTCCTGGACGTTCTGCAGTAGAACCGGGTTCCCAAACTGCACAGCATTCTCCAGGACCCGCAAGTAGTCCGACATCTGCAGGTCTATCACTTTAAGACCCTGCAACACACACAAATACATGCACATGCGCTACAATAAACAAAGTATGTGTAAACTTAACGATACTAATATAAATCTACAAGTCGCATGTTATATTTAAGATGCGAGGAAGTTTCCTTATGGAAATGTGCTATGTTGCTTCAACAGTCGGTGGAGCTTTAATGTTTGTTTGTTGTGATTTTTGTGTCAAGAGAAAGACTAAAATAACATAAAAAGAATGTATCTTTTATAAAGGGACCTATAGATGGAAGAGAACAAAGCGTATCCTTGTAGGTTTAGCTGGAACGATTTGTTTATAAAAACCCAATTCAGATGCTGAAAATAAGTAATTCTTTTAAGTCCTTGTAAGTGTTTTGAGGGCGTCAATCAAACAGGGTCCGTAAATACCCACAAAGTCTTGAGAATCTCAGCCACATTAACTCAAAACACCTGTAAGGCTTAATTCTTTATTAATAGTGTAGTGTGAATTTGCATTTCTCTCTTGACAGACGAATACTAGAGAAGAAGTAGTCAAACATGAACAGCCAAATTAAAAGAATTGTTGGTTTTTTTCAACCTAGACCATAATAAAATGTCTCCCATCATTTATAATCATGTTGTAGCATACAGTATGTAGGAGGAGTTGTTATACTGTGAGTGGTAAGTTTCTTAATACTATTGGTGAAGTTGTGCAACACACAAGGATAAATAATGGCAGAAAACTCAAAAGTCATTGTTTCAGTCTTTTTTGTGACTGGGGCATAGGTGAAAAAAATGAGAAGTTTAATAGCATAACATAATATCATAAAACATATAGGCCTATAAAAAACCATAAACACCGTTGAAAACATGGAACAAAATATGGATAAGAAAGATAAGAAAACTAGATTAAAAACATTAGCAAAAATATTAGCCAATTTCAAAAGAGGGTTCCCACCCTTCTTCAACTGCTGTGCATAAGTTTGTAAGAAAGAGCACATGCCCTCCTCGGTGGGCGGCACCTATTAGACGTCAAACCCGGACCTGAAACGCTGCGTCTGCAATCTCCAGCACCCACAGCCCAATTGTCTTTAAATGTCACTCTCACAGTCGCATTGTTAACGGGCAGTGGAGTGGAGTGGGTGCAATGAGGCGAGAACAAGACAGACAGGGACATAAAGGGGGGGGGGGGGGAGCAATGGAAAGGTCAGGGCGAGAGAAGAGAGAGGTTCAAGAGAGGAGACCAGGGACGGAAAAAGTAATGCCGATTCTTACTTAAGTAAAAGTACTGATTCTAAATTGTTCGTTATTCTTGGAAAAATTATGGATATGTATCTCAACCAGCACACAGACTAAACTCTGTAGACAGGGTTTGGACAGATCTACAAAGCGTTGAAGTAACTTTGACATTGATGGTGGAGGAGGGGCACAAAGATGATCACACAGACGTTCAAATGAAAATAATCCAGTTAGGGAAGGAAAAAACAGTAGGAGAAAGTGGAAGGTTTCATTAGCTCCTGTAAACTTCCTCTGTGCTTAAACTGGGGACTAGCAAGTGAATCCTATCAGATGTCCTGTCAAACTAAAATGCCCCCAAATGTCAAAGTCCTGTCCTTGAACAGGTCTGCAAAGCACTTTCGTTGCGGTGCCTTCACTGATAGCGGCATAAGGCAACCTGGCTTTCATTTTTCTCCCCCCAGAGAGGACCCTTGTTGTTTTTGTGTCAGTCTGCATGGTTTTTTTTTGGTCCTCTGTTGACCTTTGTGAGTTATGATAAAGCTTTATGGAGTGCCTTTTAAAAGGTGGAATGTAAGCGCAGAGATATACGTGATACGATAGGAAACCCCGGGAGGCCTATCTCGACTTCCTACTCAAAACAAACCAGTTGGCTACAAAAAATTTAATAAAATGCATGACAACCAATACTGGGAAGGAAAAGTGAATACAATAAAATAGAAGAACTGTCCAATAAACACCACTGTCCAATAACAGAGAAATTATAAAATTAAAGACAGCCCAACAGAAAGGTACACTTTTCAGAAACACACTAAAGAGTGTATTTTTAATAAAATAGTTTATTTCCATAAAGACAAAAGAAAAAATTATACATTTACATTTATTAAGTCTTACCCTTTTATTCTCCATATTCCTGATCCACTTCAGAGCTTGGCCTTGAGGATCTATCATAAGAGGCCATCTTCAAAACAGGGACAGTCACGTCAGTAAGAACTAATAATCGATAATTCTATTTTTATATCCTCTATTAGATATGACATGTCAGTTATCTTTTGTTATAAATTGTCCCAAATTGTATAGGTTTCAAATTTAGTGCTAGATCATAGACTAGACTATAGACCTGAGGCCATAGGCTTACAGCAAATAACCCAAAATGAGTTTTGTGGGGGTGTGTGTGCCGACCGGTTGCTGCGGGTGACAATGACTCCATTCTCAGTGGAGAAGGCGTCCGACGGCAGGCCCTGGATGTTCCAGTCTCTCACAACGGTGGGTTTGGAAAGGAAGTCTGCGAAACTGAATGCTGGGGAACAGGGTACCTGTAAATGACACACCTGGGGGAGAGAGAGCGAGCGAGAGGATCAATGAGCTCTTACTCTTACTCTCTGATTGGACAACGATTGTGCCACTACATGAGCTTAGCTCCCATATCATTGTATAATAACCGCACAATAGTGAGACAATAAAGTGGAAATCAGTCAAGATAAATTGCCCATGTACTAAGGCTAATAATGATTACAATTTATAACGGGACGTTTCATTTTGAAAGGTGCGTGGCTTCAGGAGATCATTTTTTAAGATATTACTTTTTATAATTCAAATTCAAATTATTCATCTCCTGAATGAAAAATGTGTGTTTCAAACATGAACAATAAAAAAAAGCATGCTGTGTGTGTGTGTGTGTGTGTGTACGTCACCTCCTTCGTCCAAACAGCTAAGAGTTCGTCTCGGTAGTTGGACAGGAAGGGCCCCATGTAGGACAGACAAGAGGCGGCCAGCAAACAGTCTCCTACAAGGTAGCCCATATTCTCCTCTAGACCCTGGGGGCGGGGGTGTGAGGGAGGCACATGTACACACTTCAACCAGTGGAGATTAATGGCTAGGAACAGTTAAAGAAAATACTCTTTTTTAAGACCAGGGATACTTCAGCCATGGATGTTGCACACTAATTTAATTCCATGGAAGGTTTTAATGAATGTATTGGCTGTGTAGGAATGTATGTTGCTTGTGTGTAGTACAGTATGTGCATAGGTGTGCATGTATGCACGTGTGCGTGTTGTCCCTACAGCCACGGTCTTCTCCCAGCGCGACCTCTCTGCTGCCAATCCGGACACAAGTTTCCCAGCATGGTCCAGCTTGAGTTCCATGTCTTCTGATTTCCTCCTCAGCTCCTCTTTTGTGGCTGATTTCTCATTGTACTGTGTCTTCAGCAACTCCAGCTTGTCGCCCACCTAAACGCACAGACACTTAAGCGTTGCTGACCTTCACATCTATTTCATCCATTTATGTAATCGCTCCACAGCTTGTGTGTGTGTGTGTGTAAAACCTCTTTCAGTTTGTTCTGGGCTTCGGCTAGTGCTGCCTGCTTCTCTGCCAGCTGGGCCTTGGCACCGAGTAGCCGGGCTCGCTTGGGTTCAACCACCCTATGGATACGTCCATACATCTGGGGTACAGACCACATAACCCACAGACTGAGGATTGTACAATGTCAATGTGTCTCTCTCTCTCTCTGTGTGTGTGTGTGTGTGTGTGTGTGTGTGTGTGTGTGTGTAAGCGCGTGTGTGTATAGGAGAGGGTTTTGTGGTATAACAAAAAAAGTCTACAAATCCGAGTAACACAATATTATTTTTCAAATGTGCATGGACGTACGGATAATCATGTCTATGGTAATAATTATTAGTATTGCTATGGGTAACAAAATTACCCAGAAATCACATAATAATCAAACTGCCAGGCATGAATGTTCATTAAAAGGTAGTTATTATGTTAATTTTTGGATACTGTTGTGTATTAGTGTGCTAAATCCTTTGTTAATCAGCATGTGACCCTTACATGAATGTGGCATATTCACGAAAGAGGTGAACCCATGTAGCGCATCGGATGTCAGCATTGATTAGGTCCTTTGAACAGTACCCAGGGTCCAACCCAAACAAGGGAGGTTTTTGGGTTGAATTACAATACAGATTTGTTGAACAAAGAGGCTTTTACTTGTGGAAAAGATTGTAAAAGAGTTTCAATTTAACTACATAGTTCAAGTTTTTAGTGAAGATTTCCTTGCCTGATGGGAGGAACAGGTGAAGGGGGTGTCGTCTATACAGCCCTTTGAGACTATAATGTGATTAAGGGATATAGAAATAAACTTGACTTGACTAAAATTACTGACAATTCATTTATCAGATCTTTCTAAGGTGGTGCAATGTTTGGCAAACTTTTGGATTCGGTATAATCCAGTGACACCTCATAAAACACATGAAAGGTGTTCTTAAAAAGGGTAGATCCCTGAATATGTGACTGATCTCCCCATACAATGTTGAACATTAAAGTCTATTGTATTGTGGCGACACCTCCACTAGATAAATGGTAAGTGACCACTTGTAAACCAAGCAGCATATGGGCAGTGTCTGGGCCAAGAAGGGGCTTATATTCTACTTAGATGTGCCTATCCTTTCTAGTGGACCAACGAATGTCGTTCGATGTTAAACAACACCCTACTTTGTCCCCATTGGACAATAAAAATATCAGAATATAAAAGTTTTCATAAATGGGAAGTAGAATGAACCATTACTGCCTTACTTCAATAAGCCAGCAATAGCCGCCAAACGGACGTTAGATTGTCCACTAACCTCTATGGCTCTGACCCACATACAGAGCGATTTAGCGGCTGAAGACACCCTGCCAATGATGTCAGGCTGGAAGTCTGCGTGGGCGCAGTACTGGCTGACTTTCTTCAGCACACGGTCTGGGATGTTGTCCTTGTTAAACTGGACCAGCGTTTTAATGAAGTTGGACTCACCTGCCAGCAACACAGTGAGTACACTCCGGTTCACAGTGTGTGTGGATGCACTTGTTTAATACAGACATTTAATGCAATTTGAGGAAAAAAAAGATAGATACAGTATTATTAGGAGATTTTCTGTTTTTAGAGAGTACATTTCCTTTTAAGTTCCTAGAGCTGATTATAAAAGTGATTATTGTACTTTGTTTGTGTTAAATAATGTATTTATGTGGTTATAGAATTACTTTGTCTTTCCTGTATATTGAGCAGACACATTATTACACTATGTATTTATTACACAGCGTTAATAGAGAAAGATAAACTTTCTGAATTGTATTCATTTAATGATGTTTCCCCCCCCGATTGTTGTGACCTAGTTTCATGTTTTGTGTCTCCCTGTTCCTGTGCTCTCACCCCCCACCCCCACCCTTCCAGCCCCCCCTCTAAAGTGGGCCCCTGGCTGCTGTGTCTCACCCAGCTGTCTCTTGGCCTCGGCCCAGGTGGGCTCCTTGCCCAGCAGGATCATGACTGCCTGCATCACCGTCTCCACCAGCTCTGGGGGACGCCCGTAAGACTTGATCTCTGTCATGTCCTTCTTGTTGAGAGACTCCAGAGCCTGCAGGGCAAGTGTTAAACCAATAGATGGGAGTTTAGACTGACAGGGGAAAGTCTTCACGTCCTTGACTGGCAGTTCTGTGTGGCGGAGTGATACAATTTCACTGGTGAGCGAGAAAATAGGTATATTAACTTATACTTTTTCGGGGATAAGTTCTTAAAATTTAGGACAAGGAAGGAAAACTAGCTAACAGTTACACAACCACAGACGATTAAGTCAGGTACACACAAGGTAGTGATCGAACTAAATGGCAGGCATCAAAGCACAGAAGATCATGGATCTCAGAGCAGCGTGGGGACATTTAGCAGCAAACGCAGCACGTATCGGGAAGATAAAAGCCTCCGGAGCCAGCCAGACGCGGGGGATGAAGGTGGACATAGTGTGAATAAACGTATCTAACCTTCATAGCCTCCTCCAGAGCAGGCAGGGCCTCATCTAGATCCTTCTGTGCATTCTCAGCCAGGGCCTTGCATGTGACCTCTTCTGCCCCGATCTTCTCACTGTGGGCGCTCACCGCCTGGACACACACAGGCACACAGTGTCGTACACACATATAAAGCACTGGGTAACTGTCAGTGGATGGATCAGTAGGTTAGGCTACAGTAGTGTGTTATATGGCACAGTTCACTGCTGTTTACATTTTTGTGTTGCCTATTAATACCTGTAAATGAGAAGTACTTCCATAAGGTTAAAAAAAAAAAAATAGTATAGACCTGCAAAGTCGTATGTCATTTTCGCTGTGCCCCTGCCCAAAAAAGGACTTCTGGGTCTAACCAATTTTCCCTATGAGAAAAATTAATGGGGTTTTTAATATTCGCCCCTACCATGGTCTGTGATTAACTCATGAGTTGCTAATTTACACATTTTGCCAAAGGCAGCGATTCCAACTGGATAAGACAGGTGTTTGTCAATTACGCGACCGTTAAGTAGTCAATGTAAGCATTTTGCTACATGCAAGCTATCACTCCAGAGCATATAAAACACATCACTCACATCACTCGAATCACTTAGCGGCGAATTTAAAGCCCCTGTAATGTTAACATAGCAACTTACCTTAGTAAGAGCGCAGCTATGCCCGTGGGTATTCGTTTTACAGCTTTTTCAAGGAAAAAACCCACACCCCTTGCCAAACAAGAAAAGAGTTGGGCAAGGGGTGAGGCGCAACGGCAGAAGACTTAACTTTCAGCAGTTATCAAACATCGTATTTTGCAAATGAGGATCTCAATATATCTGAAATGTATGTCAAAAGCTCAATTTTCTTTGCACATACATTAACGTGAGCACTAGCTCACTTAACCAAAACTAAACAATAAGAAAAAACGCCATTCTGTGCTGCTATTAACTTTTTAAATTTAGACCCAGAAGTCGCTGCCAATGCGAGCACATTTGTCACAATCATTCAGCAAACATCACTAAATATTTAACTGCAACAAAATACATTCATAAAACCTGTCAGGTGTTTTGTTGTGTTCCAAGCCATGCCATTTTCACTGACCTGTGGACTTTTCATTGATCCATTTCTACCCCAGAGAATTTTAAAGCCCCTGTCCACCCACACAAGTGAGTTAATGGCTCAACAGACCTCTTCTTAGTACTGTGTGGGCGTGTACAGGATAGCCTAGTGGTAAGTCTGGCCGACTCCCTGGCGAGAGGTTGTGGATTCAATCATCATCATTACTGACATGCCTGTTCTATCTGTAAGCATCTTTGAGCAAGATGTCTAACCCCTACTTGCTCCTTAATACTGTAATTGTATTCACTGTAAGTCACTTTGGATCTGCTAAATAACCTAATAAAAATTATTTTAACTGCATAATTTTTTTAAGTTCTTCTAATGTTATTGTTATATTATTTATTTACAAAGAAGACTTGATTTTAAATTATTTTAGGTTAAAACAAACAAAAATAACAACAAAACAAAATGAAAAAATCTCAACCTTCTGCTGATCGTTGGCCTCTCTCGTCTGCTTGAAGATGTCCACCAGGTATTTGTCGCACTCTTTCTGGAACTCTGCCACTTTCCTCTTAGCCTCCTCCAGCTCAACAGACATGGCCTGCACCTTCTCCCGCGTGTCGTCGATTTTAAACAGGCCGTTCTTCAACTTGCTAACCTGCTCGCCCAACTCGCTGCGCTTCTCAGACAGGAGCCTGGGTGGTCGGGTGGAGGAGTAGGGGATGAATATCATGCCATGATTTGAAGTTTCAAAACTTTTTCCCCAACATATGCACACCAGTTTTCAGATCACCAATTACAAGGTTTCAAACCCGGAAAACAAACACCGGGAGAACAGTGACAAATTTGAAACTCTGAAAATGTGTTGGAGAAACTGTAAAAAGAGTGCTGCAGTTGTGAAGAAGTAAAACGCATATACAAAATAGTATTTACAGAGATTTGAATTTTATTTTCAGGCTTGCAAAACCTTTTTTATTAGATTTCAAGCTTTCAAACACTGAGTTTTAACCTTTCAAAGCATTTTTTTCAGCTTCGAATCATGGCATGATATTTATCCCATAGAGGAGGGGTGACAGTCGAATGTACACGCTAAGTTGAAGTTGAGTCAGACGAACAGGATTTCTCCAAAGAGGAAGGTTGGCAGAGGTGAGTGGCAAAAGACTAGAGAAGCTGGCTCGGAGAGCAGACAGCTGAGTGACAGCTGTCAAACAGAAACCCAACAGAAAGAAAAAAGAGTCAATACTGCTGTTTTATATACCAGTACATGTTCAATTAAAATGGGAAAAGCTGCAAGATTTTCACATTTTTTCAAGGTACTATTTTAATTCAAGAATGTGTCTGTCAACAACAAAAAGAAAAAACCTTGTGTCTTCCTGTACACTTCTGTTAAGCAACAACTTTGATGCTTCCATGCCAAAGCATACAGTAAATCTCTTGGTGCTTGGCAGTGGGCGTAATGTTACTTGGAAACGAATAAAACCAAATTGCTTCAAATGTTGATTGATTGATGCTTTTTATATATAAATGTGTGATTCTGAAAATATTTTAAGAAATTAAATGGGAAATAAGTCAGTACAGCTATCTCCAGTGTGTGATCAGAACCAAGTCACAACACATTTGTATAGATGTATTAATATGAAATTGGGAGGTTGCTGCAAATTCCCATCCCTGGGAAGGGTTTAGTGGGTGGGGGACCTACTTCTTGTATCCAGACACCAGCTCCAGGTAGTTTGTGGGGGTCACATAGTTATGTCTCCTCAACTCTGCCTTCATTCTGTGGGAGAACTGGGCCACCGACTGGTGCATGGCCACAAAGATACTGGCCACCTTGGTCTGGATCTGAAATGGAGCAGACCATCATGAGAACTTAACCCTGTGTTAATTATCTCTAAAATGCGGTCAGTTAATCTTTGGAATATTTTGTTTAAATGCACATAAGATACATGAATTTGAACATGTGTTCAGCATTAAAGGAATACTACATTCTGTGTGAAATGAGGGAATAAATTTTTTTTTTACTGTTCTATGCTGTGAGGAGCGAGTAAATAATTAAATAAATATAAACGTGGACAAGATTTTTCTTATAATTGTCAAGTATGTTAATGTTGATCATATATTCATTTAATGCTACTTCACAAGGTAACTGCATGTGTTGATTTAACTTCACAAATTGTTTTTCAAAAACGCTACCATTTTCTTTGTTGGCACGATAAAGGTCTTATACTATAATTTATGAAGACAGACATTATTAAGAATAAATAGTCCAAATAATCACATTTTGTATTGAAAGTGAACTGAATGTTAATTACATCTGGCCTTCGAAAGGGGCATGTTTTTCTTATATTTTTGCTAATTTAACAATACACCATGACAATACATTATAAGAAACATCTAATTACAATGAATTTGCTATACAACTAAGGAACCCATCAACCAAGGGCTATAAAACCCTAATGTTAAATGAAGCCTTGTTGAGAGGCTTGCAAATGCAATTACAGCTGGGTCATGTTCACTGGGCACAAAAATGAAAGCATGCTGATGTTTGAAAAGAACAAAGGGAAAAAAACACTCTACTCCTATTGGGCAGGTTCAGGTTAGTGCTTTCATTTCCCAGTGCAACCTCCTCCCCTATCTGATATAGAAAGGCTGCTGCCACTCACAGGCCAGCCAGCTAGCCTTGGGCCTTTTATGGGCCAGCTGCTTTTCATAGAACCCTTAAAGGCCTAAACACGTCAGAGGTGGAATGAGAGGACTTTGCTCATTCGCACTACACACATCTGAGACCATAGTGACATGCATCAACCTTCTACACTCCTTTAAATGTGTGTGTGTGTGCGTGTCTTACCCCATCAGTTTGTCCCAGGGCCAGTCCGTCGAGGTATCTCTCAGCCACTTCCAACAGGGCGTCTCTGGGCCACTCACAGAACCAGTCAATGGTCGTGCAGTTAACCAACGCTGTGTATTGACGAATACGGTTCCTGTAGGCAAATACATTTATATAAATAAATAAACAACCAACCTCTGTCCCTCTCGGTAATGGCACCCTACTTGTCATTTAGTGCACTATTTATGGTGACTAAATGCTGAAATAAAATGATTAGCATTCTATACTATATCATTCTATTTCAATTCAATCCACTGTCATCAGACTATTACATTTGCACTGATAACCATGACAGCAACTTGACGGTTAAAGGTAAAATAGGCTACATGATCCTGCCCTTCCCAGCTCAGCCCAGAATTGGGCTCAGCTCAATTCAAACCCTGGTGATGCCCCTGTAAATAAATTGACTCAGAAGATGGCAGAAGAAAGTGAAGCCAACAGACCAGCAAATTTTGTTTAGAAATATTATGACATGTTATTTGATGTGCTAAAACATGCAGCCAATTCACTGGTATCAGCCGCGCATAAACCAATCTTAAACAAGCTGTCAGTTGTCTCTACCTAACAGGAGCAAAAAAAAAAAAGAAGAGTCAGGGAGGGAATCAAGCAGGGTGTACACACCCCCACCATAAACAGCCACATTAACTCAACACACCTGTGTGGGTTTCCAGGGGCTTTAACCATTGCAGCACTAAGGCCTTAACCAATTCAATTTAAAAGTGCCACCTATAGATAACAGCACTGACACCTACAGGCAGACAATTGTGTGAGTCAGTGGGTTTAACATTTTAATTAGCGGGGAAGGCTTCTTGGAGCCTTGTGCATGTGATAAGGGTCCTGCTAGCAGCTAGCGGGGCCCGGTGGTCGGGGGCAATGCGGCTCACTGGCCGGACAGCGGTGATTAGCTCTGGGTAATAGTGCCTGCAAGCCCAATTAGTGGCATTATGTGTGACCACTACCCGTCGCAATAATTACTACCAGGCTGTGAGACTTTGTGTGTGTGTGTGTGTGTGTGTGTGTGCTCGCATATATGGAAGTGATACACGGAGAGAGATGGGTGTGCTTGTGGTAATGTGTGTACGTGTGTGTTCTTTCATGAAATGGAGCAAAGATATAACTATGAGATGGAGCATGAGAGTGCCTAATGATGTGTTTGTGACCCACCTGGCCACCTTGTCATTTCCGATTAGAGCCAGCATCGGGTCTTTGCTGGGGCTGGGCTTAGAGGAGCTTGTTTGCGACCACAGTCAGGCTTTAACAAAGTGATTCACAGCAAGCCGAGGCTCACTGGCCACACTCCAGCAGTAACAGACAAGCAAGTGCCTCGCTCAATTCATCCATTGGTGTAAAATAAATAAATAGAAATACTTTGTTGCTATACTTAAGTATTGCTTTGAGGAATGTATGCTTTATATTTATCTTCTCTATCATCTGTTTTCTCTTTGTAACATTTTTCAAAATATAAGTGTAAGGGAATTTTGTATGTTTAAAAATGTTCTCTAGTTAGAAAATGCATTCTTAAAAGGCATTCTTATACATAGCTACATTTAGAAAGTATATTGCAAGTGAAATTGCAGTGTGACTTTCAACCCATCATAAAACTGAGAATGTGCATGAAGGAGATCAAGGAGACTGTTTAACCAGCATCTTATGATCGGTCTTGAGACATGTGGTCGTGGTCAGATGTCCGAATGGTGACCAGCCTGTCCTTATCTAATGATCACCTGGGGACATGATCCTAATCTGGTGACTAAGGGAGTATCAAATGGAATGTTGAAAGACAATAGCAGTTTCATGAACGTGGGTATAAAAGATAATGTGTAAGTCTGTTCGCAAACAAAAGATTAAATAGAAATATTGAGTGAAATCCAGTTTGTCTCACACTTTAGTTCAATAGTCAGTTAGTTCAATACCATAACAGGTGATGCTTTGATGCCACTAAAGTTAGCTACTGACTACTTTTGTTGCTCACTACAAAATAAAAATATTTAAAAAGCAAATATAACCTATTATTATATGCTATTTTTATTTAAGCTAGCCTCTTTGATGACAGATAGCTTACAGGAAAAAGATAATGGATATCTGATTTGCATCGTTAAAATGTCTGCCGTAGTTTCTAAACCTACGTTTTAATTTTGCCGTATAGACAAATACAGCCTTTATAACCATAAAACCGAGTGTCTGGTTTCTTCAAGTTTATTTTGCTTACAGCTTTTGCTTATTTTCACTTTTAAACTGGAATGGAAATATGTCTTAAATTAAACACTACTGCATTTTCAAGCTTAAGTGAGAATACATGCTACCAGCAGAGTTTTCAATAAATAGAAACATTTGAAGTATGGTTTTGACAAACAATGGAAGGATAAAAAAACGCAACCAAAACGTATTTTCATCCTGAACACCAGTGTGTGGATTTATTTTAAGGTGAGGAAAGAAGTCAAAGGTTTAAAGAAAGTTCAAAGTTGTTTTAGGATACAGCCATAAACTAAATTTTTGTAATAAATAATAATCTAGGTTATACTGTAGTTTGTGTGGGTGCCGTGTATATTTTTGTCAGTTGTAGGCTCGACTTTCATAAAAGAGTAAACAGGTTATATAAAAGCCTCATAGTACGAATTGGACAAATACAATTCAATGTTTTTCAGGGCAACCATTCACCCACAGCAGCGAGATAGCAGCTGAAGAGGCTTGTGTAACTGAGGTTAAGCTCTGCACTACAATGACTCACGATGTACTCCTCTCTATAGAGTCGTGTGTCTACAGCCTGAATAGAGGTGTACGGACTTGGTAAATAGCCAAATGAACATGGCAGAAAATGAGCTCTTACTGTGGCAGTAAAAGCAGGCCACTTCATCTGCTCTTGTGCACTGGGCCTCAGAGAAATGAAGAGGGTGGAATACCTTGTAAAATAAACATGTATGAGTGGTAAACAAACACATGAAAAGAGAGGAGAGGAAAACACATACACAACAAAGAATGAAATAGAAATAGACAGGACAACATATTTTTTGTGCAAACCAAAACAGCACACAAACTGTCCACTGTCCTACTGTCCTGTAATGCTGGCAATTAATGGGCAGGCCGGTGAGCAGGAGTGCACTATGTACCTGAAAGGGTCTCCCACAGGGCTCATACAGAGCACCACATGCAGGTTACTCCGGACTCTCTCTATCAGGTAGTCGAACAGGGAGTCAGGAGTCTCTGGGATGTTGTCCTTCCTGGCAGATTCTGCCAGGGCGCCACACACCTGTGAGAAAGAGGAGATTAGTTGCATGTTAAAAGCCTTTGAGAATAAACCATTATGCCTGAGCATTGAAGTCAGCGGGGGAAATGGCTTAATATGCAATTCGTTGCTTGCCACTAGGGGCTTGGCTTAAAACAGAGCAGAAAGGAATTTGAATGAATGGAATTCTATTAAAAAAACACACAACTTCTTATGGGAAATACAAGGTAAGCACCTTTACTTCCATAACAAGCTAATTTCCCTGCTTCGAATTAGTGCGAAGGTGGTTATTTTGTAAATTATTGGACAATATTCAAGAAGATTAAGTCAGTTTCACAAAAATTCAAAAGAAAAACTCCTCTCCTCAAAATGTCCTTTCAAAAAGGCACATGCACAACAATTTCTTAAGTCTATGGTCAAAATCTTAACCCAGAATTATTGGTATTAGTGAACACAGAGAAACCCAGTTCCTTTTGTGTAATATATAGAGCACAATTCCAGTTTTTATTGACTAGAGTACTCTCTGACAGCTGAAAGTGAGTCTGAGGTTCTGAGGTTGGTTTGCGATGATTTCCAATTTAGATAATTTTGGTGTCACCAAAGGAAATGAAGGGGTAAGTGATTATTGACATAAAACAAGTCACTACCTGGGTATGTTGTTGACATAATGTCGCACAAGATTAGAAAAACTGCAATAAATAGCAGCAAAACATTTATTAACGGCTAACTAATCATCGCCTATTGTCCTCTCTGTTGTCCTGGAGGTACGTACCTCTTCAAACTCATCGTTTTTATAGAGGTTGGGCACCTCTCCTGAACTAAGGATGTTGTTTATGTCTTCCAGGAAGGATTCATTAACTATCTGAGTGTCGTTGAACAGGAAGACAGTGGGCTTGTTGTCCACACCGGTCAGGCGGTACAACTTCTTGATTTCTGAAGACAAAGACAAAATGGTCATGCAAGAATACAAGACTACTCTAGCGGTTGAAGCCATATTGGGAAACCGGGAACAACGGTGGTCGCTCTAGTTGCAAGGTGCACCCTGTATTTATATATATATATATATATATATATACACAGGGTATATATATAAATATATATATATATATATACACAGGGTATATATATAAATATATATATATATAATCCCTTTACATATAGTATTGTACATGGTTATTCTAGGACCAATATGTTTTTCTGTATTCTGTATACTGTATTTAGATTTAGTGGACCACTGCTTACTTCTGTGATGCATTGGACTCAAACCCACTTCTCAGTAAGATATTTGCAAAAGGCAAATATAAGGCAAATGTATTCACCCAACAGGATGTTTTAAAGAAATCATAACAGAGGCTAGATAGAATTTTAAGTAATCAAACTGCACTGTTCAAAAGCCTGTAATTGCAGCCGGGTTTTCTGGCTCAAATGCCAACTTTATGGAACGATACCCTTTCTCTTAAATTATATTGTTGATTTTTCACTTGAGCAAACTTATTCAGACTAGCAGTTGAAATTCTGATAATCTCTAGCCCTGATAATTGATTAAATATGTGTTAGTAAATAAGCAGGCATGTGCTCAGTGAAAGATCCTTGGGTAAATAAAGGTTTAGAAGTAAGAAAAGCTTGATTATCTGACAAGATGCAGTTAGAAGGAAGCTAGATGTAGCAGAGGACTAAATGGGAAACAGCAACACATATCTGTTTAAAGCTCTTTTTAGCAGAGATCAACAACATAAGGGTCAGTAAGGGACAGTCTGAGACAATTAATATTAAAAGCTCAGACAGCCACAGCAGCCCAATTTACTGCAATTACATAAAAAATATATCCTGCTGGCAAAGCACCCAAAGAGCTATAAATTGATTTCTCTTTCAAAAAGTCTGGACACACAAGGGTCTCTTTCTCTGTTTACATAATGATTCAGATACAGTTCCTCTCTTTAGTCACTACGATATGTAAGAGTACATGTACATGTGCATGAGTTACATCAGAAACAAAAGTTTTATTTCCTGTGTAGTTAGGAATGAGATACTCCAACTCCCATGGTGCAACAGTGACATGGGATCACTTACCTTCTCTAAACTCCTGCTTGCCATAGTGCTTGGTGACCTCCACTTGGAAGACCATGTACTCGCAGATAGAAGCGGCCATCTTGGATAGGCTCTGTCTGCCCGACCCCCCTACGCCAACAAGTAGCATGTTTCCCCTGGGTTGGCTGATGACGCGCACAATACGAGTTACTGAGGAACGAGAGCACACATACACACACAACCACACACATGAGTACGGAAGGAAGGAAACCAGGCCTGGTGAATGTGAGTTATGTTGGTGATGTCACAGTTACATCACATTTATGAACGCCCTATTATATCCTTTGAGGGGTGGAAAAATAGAAAAAGATATACAGTATTTTGATCACATTTTCAATGTAGTTTTATTATCTTTAATACAATGTACATACATTTGTTTCATGTTTTCAGTAGTGCTTATGGTTGTTTATATGTGTGCTCCTTATTTATCATGCTAATATTTTTGGGGGCTACGAGTCAAAAATGATGCCTCATAGCCCATTTAAAATTTTTTTTTTTATTGAGGCCTAATAAAGCCTGTATAAGCAACACCTCATATAAAGTCAGCAAAGAAAATGATGCATATCCACACAGAAAACCGGATTTTACATAGTTTTTAGAGAGGCCTAGCTGTGAGTGGAGTCAACATCACACCGGGTGGGGGAACTTAATACTTTAGTAGCACAAAATACCATTAAAGCACATTCATAGGCACACTAAATGGACTGGGTGTTTCACATTTCAGTGTCAACAGATTACCACAGTCTGAAATATAAGACAAAAAACTACACCCGGGACAGGAAAGATTAGTCTACTTGCCCTCAGAGTTGTAACTCAAGCACTGATATATATATTTTCTACAGGTATGCATCCAAAGAAATCTGTTGATTGGCTCTTGATTTGCCACTGATAAACATAACATTATTTGAGTTTGTGGATTGCTACTGCCTCTAAACCAATCAGTGGCAACCTTTGAACATTTTACCAACAATGACACAGACAAGATGTGCTCTCCCATTGTTTCCCTGTCAAAACTCCTTACATTAATGCATGTTTTATCAGAGATGCATTCAATCAACCAGGCCCTGATTGCCAATTCAGAGAGTCTTTAATAAGCATGGAAAATGACTGTGTGTATGTCTTCCATTGTGCAGAAATAAATAACATCTCAGAAACACGCACATGCAGAAACGCATAATGGCACGCAAACACACGGCCTCAGGAAAGCCTTCCTGGCTGATGTGTTGTTGTGGCTTTAGTAATGTAACTCTATTGATCTGAGGTGACACATAGTAAAGTGTCATATTGACAGGCGTGGGTAGGGAGCTCTCTATAGTTTGTCTATGGGGTGCCCTTTCCTTGTACTTTACCCCACAAAGTGTTTCTCTGAGACGTTCTGAACCGTGAAACTGGGAAAATATTGAGCACAACAAATATGCACTGAGCCAGAGGCTAGTGGAGACAATGAGCTGTGCGGCATGCCGTATCGATCACGGAGAGTGGAGAATTAAATAAATGGGCAGTGACTATTATTGACACAGTGGGGGCGGGGCTTGTAGGATAGGTTGTGTGTGATCGTTTCTATTTATGTGTGCAGAAATTACAGTCCAACAGCGTGGGTGTGTGTGTTCAGCTTTTTGTATAAATGTGTGCATGTGTGGACATTTTGTTTATAATAATATGTTTTAAAACAAGAGCAATAAACAAATAGCATTTAAAAAATGCATTTTTAAATTTTTTTGTGTATATTGTTTTTAAATTTTGTGATCCCCCACAAAAGCAAAGAATAACAAAAGATAAAATAAAAAAAAACAACATCTGGCTACTGTATGTGTGTGTGTTTCTGTGGGCGTACTGTGCTCAACGGCATCTCTGAAAAGCACCAGGCTCATGGGCACTACGCCAGGCGTGAGGTTGTAGTCTTCTAACTGGTTCTTCATGAAACTCTTTAGACTTTTCATGTCCGACAGGTCTTCATACACATGTGGCTCCTTCAGGAAGTCACCTGCCACACACACACACATTTTCAAGTGAAGTGAGGGCCTACCCAAAAGTCCTCACTTCCTGAAAATGCTTCACTGTATAAAATTATGTCAAAACTCACAATGGCCCTCCCAAAAATAGTAAAGTTATTTAATATACATTTATACAGAGGTGGAAAAAGTACTAAAATATCATACTCAAGTAAAAGTAATAAGTAGTTAATTTAAAATGTACTTAAAGTAAAAGTTACTTTTTTTTAACTTAGTAACGGATGGGATTTGTAATGTAGCGAAATACAATACTTCACTCAAAACGTAATCAAGTAAAATTTAAATTACCGATTTTAAAAACTACTTGAAAAATACAAAATCCACAAAAAAACTACTCAATACACCAACGTGAGTAAATGTATTTCGTTACTTTCCACCGGTGCATTTATAATATACATTTATTCATTTAAAAAAATACTTTGCAGGCCATGCATTTAAACACACACTGTCCGTACCATAGACATGCCCCCACTACTGTCTGGAGACAGGGAGACGTATTCATTTATTCTCACCTGGCTGTAGTAGGAATCCATCCATCAGTTCACTAATCACGATTGATCGACTTGTCAATCAGGGGTTAAGCCAGACAGTCTGTCATGCAATCCATCATCTAATCTGTAAAGCCATTCTTCAAATTGACATCTACATGTGTGTGTCTGTCGTGCGTACCAAATATAGGTGGCTGTCTGTTGGGGCACATGCTGGAGTAGTCAAGGTCAAAGAGAGAGGCCAACTTCTCCGACATCAATACGACAAAGGCCTCCGTATCACTGTGGTCTACCAGACGATCTGAGAACACTCTGGGATCCACACACACACACACAAACATGAAAAGGCAGCAAAATCAGCACAAAAAACACAAATAGAAACTGTGACAACAAGAGATACAATTCACATATTAAAGACAAAGCAGATCTTAAAACAGAAGCACAAAAAGGTCTAAACAATGAAATGGTAAGTCATAATACTGTATATACGATTCTTCCCTGTTACTTCCATCACTGAGATGAAACAACGATATCGCCGGTTGCATAAAAGAACACGTACTGCACTTTTAATTTATTGATGAGGTGTTCGCACATTGGGATGGAAAAATTCCGCAGATGACCTACAAACTTTCGTCTCACAGAGCCTGAATAACATATAATATTCAATCTTCCAGCGGTTAATCTAGAACTAATTCTGGATATACAGTATTACGAGCTGTGCAAGATTTGTTACGATGGACCAATATATTTCAACACAGCAGAAATATCATTCCCTGCTGTATTTACATGAATAAGACCTGCTTTTCTCTTCTCTTCAGTCATTAGTGTAACACAATAGATGGAAAGCACAGGCAGTAGTAACACATTAGTGTGAAATGGGCATATTTTTCATAAAAATTGCATGGTATCATGTGCAAATTGGCAATGGAAATGGATGAAAAAAATGTCAGGACCCATACATTTTCTATAGACATGTCAACCTAATGCTGATTTGATTTGCTTTTGGTCCAAACTGAAAAAAGATACTTTACAATGCATCTTATGCTATTGTAGAAGCTATCTATATGTGTTATTCATACAGGACTGTGAAAAAGAAACAGTAAAATTCACAGTATTCCATAGTGTAAGAACATCAGAATCAGATTTATTCAGAATGAGATAGTATATACAGTATACTGTATATACGCACATGCAGTATTTGCCCATACTAAAGCTATAGGTTAGGTTGTGGTACACTTTGCCATCATAAATTATAGCAAAGAACAACTGCATCAAATCCATTTAAAAAATAAATTTATTAAAATAATTAAATAAAAAGCCTGCATCTGCTGAAGAGTCTTTTAAGGTTACTACCGTGAGGGACAGAAACAAATCCAGTGAGGTGCTTGTTTAGCATATGGCAGTCATCTGGCTACAAAGTACACACCTCAACCATGACAACAAGTATTGTCACAAAATGCTCTAAGAGGACAAAACCATTCTTCCAGAAAGCTAACAATCAGAAGAGGAAGGAATACACAACAGATCGACAACTGGTAGGAGAAAGTCTTCAAGCTATTAGGATAACGTTTTATGGTGACATATTAACCGACAGCAGAACACCGCTTGGTTTGTGCCAATATGAGTAAAAAGAGTTATATAAAGCTTGGAAGAGTAGTAGAAAAAAAAGACATGGAGAAAACAGAGAGAGAGAGGAACAGAGAGACAATGAATTCATTGGACGCAAGGTGGGTTTTCTCTCTAATACTAATGACTACTGTCCTTAACCTTTTTAATAACAAAACAAAGTATATGCACTGTATCACTGTCTTCCAACATTCAATGTGCATCATTACGCATGGAAAAAAACATGGTGAAGGGGATTTCAATATTTCTATTAACCTCATTAACTTGAAAGGACGAACTGATTGCCTAGGCTAATTGACTTCTGCTGTGTTCATAAAATACGCAGGAAAGAGAGAAAGACGCTGAGAGCGAAGACACGTTAAATGGTAGCCTGCCAAATAATCATGTTTGTGTGTTGTCTCATATCACATTGGAAATGGTGCTAATGTCTGTTGTCTTTCACAATCTTTATAGGAACTAAGGAGTAAATACTTGGCCGTAGGCCTAGACGGCATAGATATGCACAGAGTCTATCAACAGAGAACCACTTTTGATCTGTCAGCTGAAGAATGCAGGCTGAAGCTGCACCTCTCCAGGACAGAGTGCGCTTTTAAAGGGAATGAGAGGAGCTGATTTGATTGGCCTTAATTGAAGAACCCCCACCACTCCTACTGATCATTTGTTCATTCTAATCCAGCCCATTTACAACTGTGCAGCCTTTGCGCCTGATTACCGCCACGTCCCGAAACGAGCAAAAAAGTATTGGCCACACCTTAGATCAACTTGCGCCATAAACTTGCACTACGCGCCTCCGCTAGCACCTTGACCCTGGAGACTAGGGCCCTCAGGCTAGTTAATACCTGAAGCACTCGTGGATCCACAATCTGGTGAGGCTTGGCTTGGTGTCGTGGAAGTCTTTGTGAGCTCTTAGTAAGCCCTGGAACACCTAGCGACAGGCAGGCAGGTACAAAATAGATTGCATTAATAGATTGCAATAAGAAGACAATTATTATTGGATTTTTCTGTCCACTCCATAACATTGGACACAATCAGGAAACCAATAGGGTCAATGGTAAAAAATGTCATACTAAAGGTACACTTGTTGAGGGTGTAACAGCCCCCAGAGCCCTGAATTTGACTGTAGGAAGAGGGGTATAGAAGATGTGAGCCCACGAGAGTGCTAGGGAGACGAGTAGAGAGGAATGCTCAACCAAAAAACATTTTGTATTACTGGTTTCAAACACAAGGGGAAGCAGATAGGATTTGGGCATCTTGGCTAAGGATTTTTAAAGGTAGGCCAACTCTGGGTCTCGAACCCGTGACCTTCAAGCTGGGAGTCATAGACCCAGAACACTAGACACCTGCCCTCCTTTCCAGATAAAAACTAAGGAGTAAATATGTTTTGGTCAGTTTATGTGCACAATAACTAAAGCACACTCGAGTTTGAGTTTAGTTTAGCTAGTACAAATCCTTACCTTAATATTTGTAGTGTATGCGGGTAAATATATTATATATATATATATATATATATATATATATATATATAATATATTTACATTTAATTAATACTATGTGATTATTTACCAAATAATTGGGGTCATTTGGGGTCAAGAGTGCAGTTAAAACAAGGCTTAAATTGGATAGAAGAGTACAATTGACATGTTAGGGGGGCGTACTTTGGATATATCCCTGAGGTTGAAGAGGTAGTGCATCTTAGCCGGGGTGGGCAGGAATCGAGCCACGATGGCGGCATAGAGCTCTAGTGTGGCCCGGGTAAGGACGCCGCCAATGGGCTTCACGGTCTCGGCAAAGTCCTGCAGCTTCTGGTCGATCATGGTGCCGTAGATCCGGTTGACTTGAGACTCCTGTGAGGCAGGAAAGACAGGCAAATTTGTGCCTGATGCATCTAGTAAATGACACAGCCATTGTGGAGAAGCCACTTGAATTGGAATGAAGGAAAGAAAAAGGGAAAGGAAGTGGGCTTGTGCGTCGTCTGCGTGCAGGGGGACAAACAAAGCCATTTCAGGGTGCCTACCTCACGTTTTCAAGAGCGACAGGCGAGTTTATAATTGTTTATTTTCCGAATACAAGGCTCGGCGAGATTTCATCTTGTGCCTTTGTGCCCGGCAATGGTACAAAGAGGCGAGGTGGAGAGGGGTGGAGTGGAGAGAGAGAAAAGAACAAATGAGAGTCTGACTGAAAAAAGAAGCAAGGGACCGGGAGAGGTTGAGAGGAGAAGAGTGGCAGAGAGATGAAAGACTCCTGAAAATTGAAAAAGAGGAAGAGGAAGGAAGAAACAGGCAAAAAAAAAAAAAACTTTTAAATTCTAAGTAAAACAAAAAATAAATAAATAAAAAATAAATAAATATATAAAGCTACAAAGGAAGATTGAGGCATACAAATGAGAGAGGAGAGTGGCATATGCAGGATAGGGCTCTTTTTTGTCCATCATATTTCCCTGGGTGGAAGATGGGACAGACGGCCGGAGGGAGAGTGTAAAGTGTGTAATTTTGCCACGTTATCATGATCATCACAGCTATAATCATAATCAGTGTAATTCTGGTGCGGAGAGATGGAAAGGCGGACGGCAAAAGGGTGATAGAGGTGGATAAAAATGTCAGACAGGAAGGGAATATTATTGAGACGAGTGCAGAGGAAAATGCACAGCGACAGGGAAAGAGTGAGAGAAAGATACACAGAAGAGACGGAAATTCGTGCCCCTTTTAATAGAACGCTACCCTTGCAATTAACAATTACTTGGCTAAATACAGCTGTAGCTAATTCAATTACGCATGTCCGAAATCAAAAATACTTTAATACATTAATTTGGAGAATTGACATTGAAGTGATGCTATAAAGCTCTTGACCGTATAATTTCCTTACCACAATCCACAAAGTGACGTTGAGGAGGAAATATTCTGTTTGGTTGTTGTATTTAATTAACCCAATCTATGGTCTTGTTTCAACCTCCATTGGCTATCTCAACTATTATACGGGTCTCGTAGACAAACGCAAGATAAATAATTTGTAAAAGGAATCAATTTTTTAGGAAAGGCTTATCATTTAGATACAACCCCTATGCACAACTTTCTGACAATTTGGCAATGTATTGATTGTGAACTATTACTAAAACTCTGATTGGTTAGAAAAATACTACTACTAAATGTAGTCCCCAAAGTAATTTTTGCGGATCCGATAGATGATAGTAAATGCTGCTTTTATTACTAGTCACTGAAAATATCAGGTCTACTATGCAAAAAAAACTAAAAATACTTTATTCGACATAGTTCAGGTAACGGAGGTGCTTATCAATCGCAAGAATAATGTTATTATTGGCATTGCTTTAAGTAAAGCTCTCTTCACAAATCAATGCAAAATAACTTTGCATTGCATCCATTTTGTTAGTCTTTAACAAATCAGGCTACTGTAACTAGCAAGAAGTAACTGTTTGAA
The DNA here is from genome assembly GCA_025447815.1 of Percopsis transmontana. Lineage (NCBI taxonomy): Eukaryota > Metazoa > Chordata > Actinopteri > Percopsiformes > Percopsidae > Percopsis > Percopsis transmontana. The sequence continues at coordinate 35,262 of JAOEHI010002376.1, forward strand.
GGAAGAACTAATTTGCTACAAAATGTACAGTGGTCAAAGCCAGATGGACTTCTGTAGGACTCACATTAGGAAAGGTCATGTTGATGATATTGAAGCGACTCTGCAGGCGGCCAGATATGTGGTTCCTCCCACCACCAGGGGGCCCCATAGATGCTAAAAGGAACATGTCCTGACAAGATGTGTAAACACACACACACACAGTCACACACACACACACACACAGAGACACAGAGAAAAACAAGCAACCAAGTATCACCACCACAATGTATATGGGTAAACATACCAATATAAATTGACCTCTTTATAATTTTGTACTGTAAAACTTCAAATAAAAGCCTTTTTGAAGTTAAATATCACAAAAACCAACCACGACAAAGTCCTAAACATGTAAATTAAGAGGTAATTGAGGGGAAGAGACTAGCCAGATAATATATGATGTGTTAAACATACACACACACACACACATGCACATACACACATTTGATGCTAAACCATTCCCCTGCCTTGTGTCTCACCTTGACACACTTAAGGCTCTGGTTCCTGCGGTCGTACCAGAAGCCGTAATCAATCCAGAGCCGCAGTAGCTCCAGCGGGGGCTGGGAGCCGAAAGTGTCGGGAGCCGGCATGTTCAGGTCGTCCAGGAAACAGAGCATGCGCTTATTGGCCGGCGGCGCGAACACGCCCTTGGTCCTTTTCTCTACGCGGCTCTCAATGATGGCCTGCACGTTGTTCGACGAGGTCTAGATGGACGGTAAGAAAAAAAGGTGCGAGATAGAGGGAAAAAATGTGTGTAGGTTTTTTGAGGAATAAATCTTAATTTTTCTTATTTATATTCATCCTTAACCCTTTGATAAAAAATGACTTGTTATTAAATAATAATTTGTTATTATTCATGTTATTTAATGCATGTTTATTTTAAGTGTTTATTAGTTAGTGTTTATTTGCTATATATTTTTAAATCAATATATTTCAATATTCCAAGTATTAATAAAAATATCTTGTTTTTGATTAACACAAATCCACAAAATTATTCTCATTTTTACTTTCTTACTTTATGAACAAAAATAGTTTTTGTATTACTACATGAAGTTTACACATGGGTCAAAAATGACCCATGTATGCACGTGTGATTTAAAGACATATTGTTTGGGATTTGGACCAAAAGAGAATGCATTTAATATAAGAAATATGTTTATTTGTCATTATTTATTTATTACTGATAACTGATAACACTGATATTGAACTGTAGTGTATGTGTAGTGTGTGTGTAGTGTAACTGTAGGGAACTGTAGTGAACTGTGGTGAATGTGACAGAATAAAATAAAAGAATGGGCAGTGTAAATTGCCATCTCAGTTCTTACATGCCTCAAAAATGTAACAAATACATTGTGACATGTTTGTGCTCCTTGACTTTTCTGTCTTTGGCAGCTGGGCAGATCTTGCACCTCTTCCTCTTCACTTGGCCCTAATTTCTGATGTCCTCATTTCTGGTGGTTGCATTTTGTATTTTTATCTAACAACTTCCCACTACCACTAATATGCTTTTGAAGGTGGGGCAAAATGGGAGGATGTGGGACAAAAATACAAAATGTTATGTGTGACAAAGTGACAAATAAACGTATTTCAAATCTTAAATGTATTATTGTTAGATCCAAATCACTGCTAAAATTATTATTTTAACAAAATTATTATTATAGTATGTCTTTATTATTTTTAAATCTCACTTGCACACATGGGTCATTTTTGGCCCATGTGTGTAAACCTGATATAGTACAAATACAAAAACTATTTTTGTTCATTAAGTAAGAAAGGAAAAATTAAAATACTGATTTGTTGTCAAAAACAAGACATTTAATGAATACTTGGAATATTAAATGATGAAATGAATGTATTTCAAAAGATATAGCAAAGCTAATACGCACTACGCCATGCATGAACTAACATAGGAAATTCATTTTTGACCAATGTTGTGGAGTAGAAGGGTAGTGATATAAAAAAGATTTTTATTCAAAAAATGAAATGAAAAATGAAAATAAGGATTTGTCTCAAAAACAAGTTAATTGAGGAATACCTGGAATACTGAATGATGAAATTAAGTTATTCCAAAGATATAGAAAACAAAAACTCGGGTCAGTTTTGACCCATGTTGTGCATCAAAGGTTTTAAATGGACACTCTTTTGGACAGATTTGCGTCCAAAATAACAAAACTTTATTTGGATTGGATCTCCCCTGATGTATGCCCCCTGAGTGCTGAGTGGTACAGTAGGCCCTCCTCTCTACTCTTCCCTCTACTGCGCTATTATCTACCCCTTCCCTACACAGTTGTGTTTCGGGGTCACTATACCTTTAAATGAGACCATGTTTATAAAAGTCTTTAAACCGAGGCAAAACCTAAGACAATGCTCTAAAAGCAGCAGAAAAGTAGTCACTCTGGCAACGCTAACGCTAAGATAAATATACAGAATATATAAACAGCCAGATAAACACCTTTGAAAAAAGTATGCTATGCACTACAATACTACGTACAGTATAATGGTATTTGCAGCAGTGACACCTGAATTATCCTTCGGGGATCAATACTTTTATTTTAAATGTTGTGTGTTACACAACATTTGTCACACTCCAATAGTCATGCACCCTTTGTCGTATGGCCGCTGGTCTTTTGTGCTTCAAAACAAAACATTTAAAGCCTAATAATGATACTGTATTTAAAAAAAAACTCTAACATAATATTGATACTATTAGTAGTAGTATTAAACTAAAACCTGCAAAAATGCAGACTTGTACAAAATAAGATGGATTATACCTTTCATATTGTTACATGGATGGGGAAACCTTGCCAGCCATGGCTTCTGCATTAGAGAGTTTTTCGGTGTAGGTGTATTAGGCTGCGAGATTGAAGACCCTTTGGTCAATCCTGACAGTTAGACAACCATTAATCTACCGTTTGCTTACCGTTTCAGCTGTAGTGAAATAATTTACCTCAGTCCTCATATAAGAAATTATAATCAGAATCATGCATTTTACTTAAGTGCTATTTAGAGAGAAAACACAGCAGTACTAACTGAAGAAAGTGTTCTGTATAGAGGAAGTATATGTACGGTAGCCGTAATATATTTATGGTTTTGTAACGCAACTGCTCTGTGAAATGATATACTGTAAATATATAAATATACAGGCATGTTTGGCACTAATATGTGTTTAACAATTAAATTACTTACAGATTTTATTGACCTGTCATTTTCTGCCATGCATGTTGTCTGGCTTTCTGTTTGGCTGTTTGAGCAGTATTGCCTTTGATGGATAATATATTTTTATATTCATCATAACCCTCAAGGGGTTTCTTCCCAGCAGCAAGATAATAAAACTGAACTCTCTCATTCGACCATGCACATCATCCCTGAGTCAGCCAATCATATGATTGTTGATCATGCTTTCGACTCTACTAATCTTCCCTTTCAGTCAAAATGAGAGGGTGCACTAATCAGATACAACCCTATCCAGGATTGACTAATCAATCCTGCACTTTTCTTCTAAGAACTGAATTATCCAGATGTGAATTCAAAAGAAAAAGAAAATCTGCCAGATGCAATCTTCTATTATTTGAGCACCATACGGAGGATGGGGCCCTGCAATCGACAGACTTTCAAAACTGGAGGCTAGGTGAGTCAAAGCTACGTATAAGGGGAGAAAAAACATTGGACACATCTAGCCAAGGTTCCTCTACAAGTACGAAACGTGAGAGAGTATGAGCCTAAGCAGGGAGAATGGATGAAAGTAAGAAAAGGTTAAAGTGGCAGTAAACAGTGGGGAGGGGCATAAAGATGGTCAGCAAGAAAAGAGGCGAGGAGGAGATGGGAGGAGAGCAGTGCAAAGACAACTGCTATGAGGTTAAAACGGCCCCAGGAGAGCACAGTTAGTAGCATGGTACGATAGCTGTAATGCTTTCATACTCTGTGTGTGTGTGTGTGTGTGTGTGTGTGTGTGTGTGTGTGTGTGTGTGTGTGTGTGTGTGTGTGTGTGTGTGTATGTGTATGTATATGTGTGTATTTCCACAGTCGGATGGTGCTAGAAGCGGGGCTGATGAGTGCCTCCGTCATCTGTGGCTCTCTAATAGTCTTTCATTAGAGCAGGTCGGTTGCTAGCGTGACTCAGGCGTAATTGCGGCGCCTCGGAGAGATGTCGCTCGCACTTGCGCTAATTGTAGCAGCCTGATGGAGTCGGCTATTCAGACACAGCGCGTCATTCGCACAGCGAGATACAGAGACACGCGTACGCACGAACACACACACACACACACACACCTGGCACTTCCTTGCCTTTGCAGGAGCTTTAGGGTGTACTGTGCATCTCTGGCTTTCAGTGAGTGTTAATGCTTTCTTTAAGGTACATAGGATTACTTTTTATATAAACATGTATGACTTATATATGACTTGTATTTTGATTTATATATTAGTATTGGTCTTCCAAAGCTTCAGTCAAACAAACATGATTATATGAGATGACTTGGATTTGTCAATACAAGTCTCTGTATATATATATATATATATATATATATATACACAGATGTATATACACACAGATATATATATATGTGTGTATATATATATATATATATATATCTATATATATATCTATATCTGTCTCTATATAGC
>JAOEHI010002377.1:0-11721 GCA_025447815.1 Percopsis transmontana
AATTATATGGCACACCTGATAGAGAAACTATTCAAATATTATATATATATTCAAACCAACTAGTGTGGAATCTTGTCATTTACACTATTTCTTTACTTGTTACTTATCCATCTGTCTGAGTTCAATTGCTTTTAACCCTTAACACTGCTTTCTACATTGAAAACCAAAGTGAAGCTGAGGTCTCACACGTTCACACGGTCCCCCGGGGGCTCAGCAAGGCTGTGACAGTGCTTGAGCTCACTGAAGCACTGGAATAAGAAAACTGAGAAGGTTTCACTCCTCTTTGCGTCTTCCAGTATCACCGCCACGGCAGCTAGCATTGGTGCCGCCGGAATTCCACAGGCCGGACTTGTCACCATGGTGATCGTGCTGACCTCTGTTGGCCTGCCGACTGATGACATCACTCTCATCATTGCAGTGGATTGGGCTTTGTGAGTAAGACCTTGTGAGGTGTCTACATGGGCATTTGTGACATGGCGACAAAATATAATATAATATAGTAAATAAATAATAAAAGAAATAGGTCTAGTGACATGTCCTGACGTGCTCAGAACTGTGCTGGTCTCCTGGAGCGGGATAGAGTTGAACAGGATCACCGGCCGGAGGTTGCAATGTCATTAACAGACCTTCTAGGACAGTTTGAGCTCTCACCAGTCACCATGTACAGTACATGCTGTTCTGCTCTTTACTCTGCTTTATACTGTGGATTGTTTTTCAAGGTGGGATTTTGTATTTCTTTTGTCCCAAATGGCTGCAAATGTGAATGGGGCCTCGGATTAGCCGTCAGAAATTATCCTTGGTTCCAAATTAGAAAAACAATTGTAACTGTTGAATAACCTTCATGTATTATAGTCTCATTGTGTTAAATTAGACTCATGGGGCGAGACCAACCAGAACTAATTATTTACGGAACAATCAGATGTACGCATGCATGACAAATAGATCAAAAGTCTATTGCAGAGCGTTATCTGTTATTCCTAAAGTGGTTGTATATACAGTATATTACAAGTGTCATAAGATGTCATGGTTGATGGTGGTTTCATCCTCCAGGGATCGCTTCAGAACCATGGTAAACGTGATGGGGGACGCTTTGGCCACGGGAATCATGGCTCACATCTGCAGAAAGGACTTTGTCAAGGAGGGGGAGCAGGTGAGATTGTAGCCACTACTCTAGTCAATGAAATGACAATAAAAAAATGATAATGCCCCTTTTTTTTTACCCGTCCATTCCATTGCACTAGTTCTAAAGCCGCTACTGACAAGATTGTAGCATTAAATTATCATTATGGGCTGCGCTTGGGTACACCGGGGTGGTACCTAGTGAGGGACTGATATTTAGATGGAATCACCGGGAGTCTTGCTTACAATCAGGTAATTTAGCGGACGCTTTCATTCAAAGCAACTTAAAATGGAGCAGGAAGGCCAACTCCGGGGCTCGAACCCATAACCTAATGACTGGTAGTTTGAACACTCAGACCACCAGACTGTCCTGCACATTCATGCCTACCCGGGTCAGATCCCCCCCTAAAAACAATTACTCCTGCTACCTTACGGTGACTAGCGATATAAAAGAGCCTACAAAAAAACTACATGTTTTTCCCTACCAGATTTATTTAGTTTCAACAAAAGATGTCACTGTTCCAAGAAAAAGGCAAGAAAAGCCAACGTTGTCTGTAGGGGCTTTTTTCATTGCAAAAAAATATTTTGGTTAAATATTTTGGTTAAACTCCTTTGAGAAAATTATATAAAGTTACACTCCTCGATCCTGAGGAGTTTGAAACCAAAACCATGGCTCCACCCCTGAAGCCTGCGAGCTGATGTCCAATCAGCGAGGTGGGAGCTTTACTGTTTTCTACTTTGAGTTCTACTGTATTCCGTTGCTCATTTGTGAGCGGCTATCTTACTTGGCATCGCTTTAATCTAAGGAGACACCCTAAGGTCCCCTTAGAGTTGACAGAATGTCCCCCCCATCCAGGTTCCCCTGATCTGCGAGACCAAGCCCATGATCAGCATCCAGCAGATGATGACCTACCAGAACCAGAAGAACGGCTGCTACCAGCCTCCTCCGGCAGGGGGCAACCACGAGCAGCTCTCCCCGGACGTGGCCCGCCTCGTCCAGCTGGAGGAGGGCATCCGGCCCGGGGAGAAGAAGAAGCACTCCCACAGCCCCCACCGCAAGAGAGGGCACACAGACAAGGAGCACTGCTCCATTGACATGAACGGGCTGGAGACTAACGTATAGACCTTCTCGGTTTCTGCTCCTTCTCAGCTGCAGGGAGGTGATTATCTTATGCCTTGTTGTTCCCGGGAAAGTGTCTCAAAGCGGAGTAACACGAAATACCCCAGCAAGAAAAGACGGTTTTCTGCATAACCTAAATAATGGCCCACCAATGACTCTGTGTGTGTGTGTGCGTGTGTGTGTGTATTTATCAGAGATGTACAGTATTATCAGGTGTTTGGTGAACGGCACAGGGTGTCAGAGCTTGATTTGTCCCTCCAAGGCACAGTGGGTGTGTGAGTCATCTTGTCTTCAAGGGCTCGGGCCAACGTCAAAACTGCTTAGATAAGAAAACTGAATTCTACATGGCCAGTGGGAAAATTAAAAGGTCACAAAAATCATTTTTTTATTTGCTATGATCTATTATTCTGTGTTCTTATCTTAACTTGGGTTGGGGTATTCATCCGTTGTTTCCTTTTTGCATATTCCTTATTTTTTCAGGGATTGTTTTGTTTTTTATTTCCCTGTTTTGCCTACCATTTAAATTTAATGAGAGCCAAGCACGCGTTAATGTAAAAACCTTGAACTACATTTTCTGAATATCTTTCCCTGCACTTATTTGATCTGCCTTCTCACTTTGAATCTATTAATCCTTTACTCTGCCTTATACTGTCGGCATCAAAACAAACAGTAGGCATGCCCTTGAGTCGCAGATTAGTGTTTCAAGAGAATTTGTACAAGTTGTCAATGCACCCCATGTATATTCCCTGTACATTTTACACAAAGTACAGGGAACTTTGTGTAAAATGTACAAGGTAGAAACATGCATTAACAGAAGACAGCAAAAAACACAACAGGGACAACAACCCCTGAATACACACTGAACTGTGTCTATATGTGACTTATATGACTTATGCTGTACATATATTTATTTCAGACATTAAAATTGTAGTCTTATGAATTTAAATTGCAAGAGCTGTCTCTGCAACTAAAGAAACATTTCACTGTAGTCTGTTTGAATAAAAACGTAACCCACCAGTAACCCCAAGAAAAAAACAAAAAACAAAAAATTGAAAAAATATTGTTAAAAAATTGTGTACATAGTGTTCTGTGTTGAAGTATTTTTTTAATGGTGCTTTCATAATATCAAGCTGAGTCAGGACAATAGGTACACAACAAGGTCATAATTTTTCCAAATAGGGAAACTGAATGAGGGCATGAGGTGTAATTGACTCAAAAATTAAATTAAAGATTGGCTACCATCAATTGACCATGAGGTTATAGAGAAATATAGAGAAAAATGCAATAGATAATGATGAACAGCAAAAGACCACTGAAGACTACCTAAAGGAACACTCCACAATCGGAGCTAGCACTCATCTCCACTCCACCCCCCTCCCCACAGAGCTCCTAAACTGTAAACCTTCACTACCTCTCCCCATATAGTCACATGTCCTTTTATGGACAGTTGTGTTTATTATATATATATAAATAAAATAAACAATGAGCTGGGAAGACACATGGGGTTTTCAGCTACAGTACAAACATGACTTTCCATTTCAGAAGCCTGGGTGTGCTAGCATCTCTTGGGATTCATGTCAGTGGGTTCAAATATTATTAAAAGTCTCCTAAAGCCCAGGAAAGTTGGTTCCGTATGACGTCATCGGCAGGCGCTAGCGTGGATTTGCGGTAGGCACAAAAGACACGGATGCACAATGGCGTCCCCCCAATGCGTCTACCCCCAAACAGGGAAATTAAGCTCCACCCAGTGTTGGCTGCATGCGCGCTGGGGGCACTTTCCAATTGAATAAATGGCCGCCATGTTTGAGTGCCGTATGCAGTTCACATAATACATCCATGTCCTGAATTCAGACTGCCATCTCAGAAGGAAGTGTATTCTAAATGACTTGGCCCATTCCAAGCCTTGAACCACATCCTAATTATGCTTTTACAATGATTCACCCATTTCGTGATTGAAGGGATCTTCTTGAGAGTTTGACTGGCCCATTAAGCAGCAGCCTTGAGGGCAAATGGAGCAAAAAATATATAGCAGACAAACAGCATCACCAAGGCAACATTGGCACGCAGAGTGCATGGCTAATACGGTCTACCCACTGACAAAACGGCCAGGGGAGATGGGTAAAAAAGAAAGTGTTTAATTAAAGGGTAGATTTATTAGATGCACTGCAGAAGGTAATTGCATGCTATAGAGCTCATCTAAGGCTGTAGCTAAAATTGACTTTACTGCAAATGAGTTACTGCAACCCTAGTCTTAGGAACACAGGTGGGTTGGTGATGTGTTGAATGGCACTGGAATAGGATAGGAACAATTCTGAATCCTCAAGGGAATTGAGTCTGAAAATATCAAACTGGTTTTCTTTACCATATGGGGTTTCTTCTTGTAGAGAAGGCCTTGTTTCGTTCAAAAAGGCCTTCTACTTTGCCTTCCACAGCCAGTACATAAAAAATTGAACTTACTGACAAAGCATTTTTATAATATAAAGAATTGTTCATGAACATGTGCGCCGTTCAAGGAATGTTTATAATCGCTTTAGAGGTGCGAGCTGTTTCAGGGTCCACAATGGGAAATAGGCTTTTTGGGCACAACAGCATTTGGCTGCAGTACCAACATTGGCCACCATGCGAGGCAGGGAGCAACTCCCACTTGGCAAACCTGCAAGTGCAAGAAACACTTATATGCAAGTATACATTACTACCAACCAACCCAAAATAGCCTAGTAAAACCCTCCTGATTTGGCACCAATCAGTGTCAAGGTGGGTAGTTGTTCCAGGGGCGGCGCCAGGGAGGGGCTTAGAGGTGCTGTAGCTACCCCTAGGATAGCCATAGCACCCCCTTAGCACCCCCAAGAAATGTCTGTGGTTTGTTTAGAATTTTTTACTTCATGAATGTCCACATGTGGAGTCAAAAGGAAACGAGAGTGATTCACGTTAAACCGAATATTTTCCATCATTGAGTGAATTTTTTAAACAATGACGGAAAAATCTGCTTTCACTAGTGCTGCTTATATAAATTAGAGCTTTTATCCAATCAGATTTTCCACCCGTCCTGTCTGCGGGTGAAAAATCGACTCGAGTGAATCCCCTCTGTTATCGAAAGCAAATGAGGACTACGTTGTTGATTGTCATATTCTTTAACCAATCAGATTTTGAGTTTTCTATTATGGGCGTATTCTTTGAAAATCCTGAGCCTTCTAGCTTGCCTAGCCGCCCACGTAATTTTTCATGTGGCATTATTCAAAGCGTGTGTGGTAGGCTACTATTGAATAATGTGATTCAATTTATGAAAGCACACAGTCACCTTAGGATACTTTTTTTTTGTTGGACTGCATAATATAATATATTGATGTTATTACGCACGTCCAACTTCATGTAACGTAGCCTACTGTATTTTGGCTTTTGACTGTAGACTGAAATGTGTTGGTTACTAGTGCTACTTGGTCTGTTTGGTGAGTGTTGACCGCTGGTGTAGACACGCCAAAGACACATTCAACCACAATAACAGACGCATTGTTTTGAAATTAATTACATCACACATTTATGTCAAATGTGTGATGTGTGAGAGAATGTGCATTTGGCGGTTGAGGGCCACATTCTGACTCCTTATAGTGATCTCTATGCGATGCTCAGCCACATAACATTAGGTCTATGGAACGGAATACTGTTAATTCATTAGAGGTGGTGTCGGTAACTGGCAGCATGTGTTTGGGTTCTCAGAGCCTGAGGCTGAACTGTGCACAAACTTTTATTTGTTGCTTGCTGCTTGTGTGCAAGCCCTGGCCATGGAATAATTGTGTGAAATTTTATATCCAGAGGTGTGGCTGGCTTGTGAACCTTGGATCGATATTCCATGAGCTGAATATCTCGCCTAGTCTTTTAACACAGAATGGCATTGTAACTGTCGCGGGGGTGTTGCATTAGAAATGAAACTGTGTGGCGACCACGCATTAACGGGAAACCCTACATTTCAGAGTACCCTTGTTGAAAAGTCAAGCAACCCTATTGCACCAGCCAAAAGAACATCTCTGGCGCCGCCCCTGTATTGTTCTGATTGGTTGAAGGTTATAGCCCCATGTAATTGTCAGTCGCTTTGGACAAAAAGCATCTGTTAAGTGACTTAATTGTAATTGAAGGAGGTCAAATTGTCTGCTAGCACTTGCTAGCGCTTGGGATTCTAAGCTGCTAATGATATGAGGGACCCCGATTGGCTGACAATCGGTTCATTATTTCAAGTTTAAGAAAATCACCACCAATGTTCTGCTCAATTAAAATTTATTTAGTAAAAATCAAAGATTTCTATAATTCAGACAGACATTCTATACAACTATTTATAAAAGTATGACAGTCCGGCATTGATGTTGCTTTACTGCTTCATACACATCAGAGGCACAATTAGTGTTTAGTTTATCTACAGTTGTCATCAAATATACATTAGCATTATTAGTTTGCCGATAATACCAGTGGTAATTATTATTATTATTTTTTACTATGTTGTTTTGCTAACCCACATGACATTAGCTCAGCCGATGAAGGGCCCAGTTCCAGAGGTGCCCTCTTACTAGAGCTGGAAGTAAAACTCCGGAGAGGTCACGGCGGGGCACCCTAAAGTAACACCCCACGAGCTGTACCTGGATTTACCAGCATTACAAAAATAGAGAGCATTTTTTCACAAACATCATCAACAGTGAGCTAGGGAAGAAATGTGCAACTCTGGGGGTGTTATAACTTTGAACAAAGTGTTTATAGAGCTTAGCAATAAGCAATAGCCCAAGGTCAGCAGGAAAACTCACTATTTAATCAAATTCTCCAAATTAAAAAAGGCAAAAGGCACAAGAGAAATCAGAGGGTTCAGAACACTGGGTTTCTATGTTCAATTACACCCAATCAGACGATGTACTGCAATGTAGAGGAGCCGACGGGACACGACCAGTGGTGGAGGGAGGCACGACGACGTCCTCATCGCGTCAGCAGCGGGGGGGCTCTCACAGCCTGGCTTTGTCCGGCGTCATCTGGAGGGTCTGCAGCTTCATGGCCATGCCCATGTTTCCAGTGATCTTCAGCTTCCCCTGGAAGAACGCCTGTGAAGGGTAACAGACGTGTGCAAGGTTCAGCCGGTGCCAGACATTTGCCGCGCAACTAAATTCAGCTGCATGTTTGGAAAAAATAATGAATGAGTAAATGACGCGACACTAGGGATTTATTTATTTTTTGGTCATAATCTGGTGTGTGTGTGTGTGTGTGTGTGTGTGTGTGTGTGTGTGTGTGTGTCGCACAGTTGGCGAGTTCTTATCCGGCTACTGCCAAGAGCCTTTGTGGGGGGGGGGGATTATACGGGACCTGAAAAAAATGGGACGTGTGCGTGTGAGAGAGCGACAGCCTGTCGTTCGGACTGACAAATGCTACTGCATTGGAAAATATGGTGAAATCCGACGACAACATGGGATACGAACAAACTTCCTCTTATTTTTTTCCGTATTCTTTCTTATTTTTGCTCTTCTCTTCGGTAAGAGAACATTTTACGAGTGGTCGAGAGCACTCTTACCAAGATAGTTTTCAGAGTCCACAGATTGTTTGTCCAATGCAAGGAGACATACATTAGAGGAACATAAAAGAATGTATCATATAATATTGAGATTATCATATGTGTTAAGAGTAATTATAATGATTGGATTATTGAATTTGTGGGGTAAAGAAATACTATTGTTCCACTGATCCCAATTAAGACTATAAAACCCTTGAATGATGTTGCGTTCGTTCAGCTTCTGAATGGCTTACATACTACTCTTAGATGCTTTGGCCTCACGCAGAGAACGCATTTTTAGGGATCGCACAGCTCTATTTGATGAGACGGGTGAATGGTTGTTGAGCCGTTTCAGATTGCCAGGAGCACTGCTTAGGCGAAACACATGCCGGTCAAATCCAGTGCCTCCACATCTTCAAGTAGGCTACAGTACTTTTAGAGGTTTAGCCGCAGGATCCTTTTCAGAGAGCGATACGAGAAAAGGTCAGGCATTTCACAGTCTTCTTTGAGTCGTGTGCTTCCGAGAGCACTGACAGCTACTGTGTCACATAGGTCATGCTCCATTACAGTAACATATTGTTTCCGTTCCGTTCTTGCTTCCATTTTTATGTCAAACCATTTTCTTTTCATTTCAGTTACTGTGCATGCTGGGTTTTATATTTTCCCTGCAACGGCAGTACCGATTGTCTGGAAAATCACGTGTACTTTGTAAGTTTATTTGCCAGTATGTCGATTTCACAACTGCTGAAGTTCTTCTTACAGCTTTTGTTTCGGTGGCATCTCTCCAATTCTTGGGCATGTGCCAGAGTATTTGCTTATATCCTGTTTAGGGGGCGTTTCCTATGCTAATAAACAACCGGCCACGCGCCTCTAATGTATGATCAAGTGGAATTCATCAGTCAGCATACACGATTTGGATGGTTAAGAACGCTTGGTGCATCTGGAGTTGAGTTGGGTTGAGTTGGAGTTGAGAAAATATAAAGAGACATTTGAGAAAATGTTGCTGCATGAGGCCCAATCTCTGGAAGTGAACTTCATGTATACTTTCAAAATGAATACAGTGGCGTTTCAGTTACAGTTACAGCATTTAGCAGACGCCTTTATCCAAAGTGACTTACAATTACATTGTTCTATTACATGGAGCAGATAGGGGTTAGGCATCTTGCTCAAGGATGCTTACAGGTAAGCTGACTCTGGGGCTCAAACCCACGACCTTACGGCTGGGAGTCCAATGCCTAGACCACTAGGCTATTCTGCCCCCCGTTTCTTTACTTGTATAAAAAAGCACTTGGAGTGTCTTTCCATAGGCTATAACTGATTATAGAATTTAATATGGCAATAAATGCCAGTGAGATTAGCTTTGTCCTTTCCTATCGGTATGGGTGAGAGTGAATTAAATATTAAGGATTTGTAAAGTCTATTGCCCTGTACTACATTGGAAACACTCCAACAGGTCTGTTAATGTTTTACCTTGTGAATTTAATTGTTTTTTGAAAACACACGCTCCAAAAAAAAGTTGTGACAGTTGATTGTTTAGTGGGCAGGATAGTTGTGGGAAGGTTGTGAGTTTGAGTCCCAGAGTTGGCCTGCCTGTAAGCATCCTTGAGCATCCTTGTAATAGCGGCCTGTAATTGTAAGTTGCTTTGGATAAAAGCGTCTGCTAATGGTAATTGTTTACCACTGTATAACATCATATTTCCTTTAGCTACACTTTATGGAGTGTTTGGCCATTACTCATGTCTTCAATTGCACAATTGTACAGGGCCTTTCCTTCGTTGCCATGTTTTTATATATATATATATCGATATAGATATAGATATATATCTATATAGATATAGATATATATCTATATAGATATAGATATAGATATATATAGATATAGATATAGATATATATAGATATAGAGAGAGGCTGTGGACCCGACGCCGATAACAGTTTGGATGGTCCTTGTCCTCTTGACGGTTTGAACATGATGGATGTTTTTTCCCCCCAAAAAAACGATTTACTGTGTTGACATCACAAAGAACACTTCTCTGTGCCACTGTCCCGTCTCAAAGGAGATGCAGTCAAAATTGCAAATAGTTTTGGAAGCAACATGTTCAAGCCGTCAAAAGGAAAAGGACCCTCCAATCAGGGTGTCAGAAAGCGCGGTGCATTATGAAGCACAAAATATGGCAAGGAAGGTAAAATTGTGCACTTGAAGACATGAATAATGGAAGAGTGGGGGGAAATTCTACATGCCAAACGTCAAACGGGTGTCTTCAGTGCCCAAACACTTCATAAAGTGTAACTAAAGGAAATACGATGTTATACAGTGGTAAACGGCCCCGTAAGCATCCTTGAGCAAGATGCCTAACCGTGTGCTCCATGTAATAGCACCATGTAATAGCACCATGTAATTGTAAGGCAATGGATAAAAGCTAAATTACCTCATTGTAAACACGCAACTGTCCCAACTTTGTTGAAGCGTGTTGCAGTCATCAGATTTAAAACAATTATATAAATTTTCAGAAAAAACTATTTAATTCAATAGGTAAAACAACAAATAATCTGATGTAGTGTTTCCAATATAGTACAGGGTGAAAATAATATGTACAAATCACTCCTCTGTTTGTTTTTAAATCAGCTTTATCTATACTGTTGGAGCCAATTTTGTTAAGACGAAATATAAATAGTTAAATGACCTACGCCACCCGGTGGCCTTCTTTGGAAGGACAGGACACATATTTTACTCCCGTGGACACATGACTAAAACCCCAGTTAATTGGAGACAGGTGTGCTGGTCCTGGTTAGATGCCATTGGGAAACTTTAGTCAACCGTGTCGTGTCATATCGTATATTTAGGTTTTGATTATTATAAAGAGACTTATGTACAGAGATTTATGTACAAATTTGATTTTGAATTCTTAAGGCCTTAACTTTGAATAGAAGACAAACTCATTCATACACACTGAAGCTGGATTCATCAACTAAAAAGGAAATCATTCAAAAGCAATCCATCAACTAAAGAAAGAAGCAATCAAGAAAGTAAGTGGGCCTAAATCAAATTGTGAAACACTGTATGTAAACGCATTGATGTTTCCGTCTGCGCATCTAAAAGGGAATTGGAACATTTATAAAAAAAGCCAATACACAAACTTTTTTCAGGATTGGGGCTGTGGAAGAGAGTGACGCAGTATCACTTGCGCCACTACAGGACAAACCCCATCTGTGGTCACGTTATACACCTCCTTTTCCCCTACGCACCGTTTGTGCGTTCATCTTTCCCGTCATCATAGCCAGGAGGTCCTCGTCGCCCATGGCAATGGTACAGTCCGCCTTCTTATCTGAGCAGGGGGAAAGAAATGGATAAGAGCATGCTCGTTTCTCTCAAGAGTGAGATGTGAGTCATTTCATTGCTCTTTTCACAGGACCGAATAGAAAACTATAGATTTTAGGTCAATGTTAAGTGCTATTATTACAGGAACTGAAATATATTAAGATGTCAAAAGGGTAAAGTAATTACTAAAATAGGATGAAAAGAAACTTGACTGCACCCTGCACTTTTTGTTAAAGGGATAGTCCCAGTTTATTTTTGTATTTTTTTTTTACTGTATTTAATCACAAATTGCAAGAAAAAAACCTTATAATCATTCTATTTCTTTCAGATAGAATTTTTTGTCATTTCTATTATTCATTCACGCTTTGCATATCATGCCCAGACGTGGTTAATGTTTCTTGTATCCAGGAACTAAAATTTTATTTCATAGCCTTCTGTCGTCGTTCTGATAAAAAATAGCCTTTAATTTCAGCCTTCAGTTCTATAGTATTCAAATATATACAATACCAATTAAAATATTAAATAAAAAACAATTATAAAACGTAAATATTAGTATTGGCGTGCATTTGTCCATGCGCGCTCCGTGTTCCTCTTCCCCAGTGCGCACCTGTAGGCTGATTAGACCTACAGGTGCGCCTCCTTAGT
>JAOEHI010002378.1:0-11720 GCA_025447815.1 Percopsis transmontana
CACACACACACACACACACACACACACACACACACACACACACACACACACACACACACACACACACACACTCTCTTGTCCCATTGTATGCATGCTAATCCCCCCCAAACACACACACACTCCACTGTCCACAGTCAAAAAAGATTAGTAAAAAAACAAAACAGAAGGGTTGTTTTGCTGCAAGACGTACCGTGCTCTCATTACACTGGGACAGAAATAGGAATAGAAAAGAGATTTAGCGAGAGTTTGAGATCAAATTCACAGCTGGAAGAATGCGATGAGAAGAACACAGAAAAGGAGAGAGAAGATGAGACAGACTGAGCCCACCTGGCATAAAAGAATGGCAATCTCTCTGGGTTTGGCGATTAATTGACGAATGTGCCGCATAAATAATAAAGCTGGCTTCCTCACCCTTGGGACATTGATTCACACCTCCACAACTTATGGTGTGAGGAACCAATTCATCTCCCTCTTTCCATACCTCCTCTATTAGCTGGCTAAATATAACTTCCATCCCTCCGTCCTCAGGCAGGAAATGAGTCCAACCTCCAATAACTGGTGTCTCGTTAAGCAGGCTGGGAAGAGGACATCGTCACAAATGATTGATTGATTATTAATCAATTCACTAATGTCACCGATTGATCTACGGCGCAGAGCAATTGTTGGAGCAATTGTTGGAGCGAGGGAATCGGCAGGGAGGGCGGCGGAGGATAGAACTGAAAAGTTCCCATTCTCCGCTTCACGTGTGGGTGGGGTAAATTTGGGGGTGGGTAAATTAAATTTCAGGCTGTAATATACACAGTAATTTTCAGTAATATATAGGGAACATTATTAAAATAATAACTGGTATGTAGTAATTACCTCTAGTTACCCAGAACTACGAGTAGTAGTACTCTGTTATACCCAGAGAATAAATCCACTGTATCTTAGTGTAGGGCGTGACTGAAAAAGCTGCTAGACTGACAGGGCACCTAGGCAGGCCATCTACAATATAACACATCTAATGGTGGAGCTATTGTATATTGTTTGAATTCATTACTGGTATGTTACAGGGTATTTATTAGTCAACTACTGTAGACAAAACGACGTAACTGACAACCTTTAATTTTAAGCGATAACAACAAGTGAAAGGGTAAACTGATTGTTTACATAACATTGTGGTGTTCTAGAAGAGCGAAGATAAAACAGGACAGAGCGAGCGAGCAAGAGAGAGAGAGAGAGAGAGAGAGAGAGAGAGAGAGAGAGAGGGAGAGAAAGGGAATACAAATGAAACAATGCACATCAAATGCCACTGGGAGCATCGCATGTTTGCTCGACTGTCTGCCAGTTTGTCTGTCTGTCTGTCTGTCTGTCTGCCTGCCTGCCTGCCCGCCTGCCTGTCTGTGCAGCACAACATCCCAGCACTCTCCGCCAGACAACCATGAGCTGATGCCCACGCCATCCACACACACACACACACCCACACACACGCACACACACACAAACAGTGGCCTGTTACATCCTACACTATTGATCTGCACCCCACACTTCATTAGAAAGACAGATTCAAAGGCAACAGGGAGCAGTGAGACGTGTAGTGTCTGTGCATGCATGTGTGCATGTGTGTGTGTGTGTGTGTTTGTGTGTTTGAATGTCTCCATCGACGATTGAGGGAAATGTGTAAGCCTTGTACGTGCGTGTTCCCAGATAGATCTCGACTCACACCACTATGGTTCTCATATCTGTGTCATAGGTGTGTGTGTGTGTCTGTGGCTATAGTGGCAGGTGTCAGTAACAGTGGCAACAGGCCTGTGTTACTCTAATACAGGCTGTCCTCCCTGGGCGTTCCTATGGAAACCCACTCTCTCTTTGTATATTATTAGATGTTCTCGAGTCGACTGCTCAGAATAGGCAGACGCAGATCTCAAAACCTTCACAGTTCTCACTTCCATACAACTGACTCGAGAGTGTAGTAAAGATGCATGACTTACATGTGGGCTTTGTTGTTTATAGAAAATAGTTCAGTAGTTTTGCTTTGATAATTAAGATGCAGATATTCATATTGAGTGCACGAGCAAGGGACCTATAGGGAGTCGATCAGCCATGGTTTCACATGCTGCTGAGATATTTTTAGTTTAGTTAATTTAGGCCTTAGTTTAATTTTGTTCTCATTCTTCATTTGTTTCTAAGGACTGGAGCGCACTGAATTGGTTAAATTGTTAATTGTTGTTGGTAGTTATTGACTATTGATTAATTGCATATATCATGTTTTGAGTGTAAAATTATTGCAAATACTCTTACCAAATGGTAAGAGTGGTAACTATGGTAACTATTGGCAAATGGTAACTATTACACATATGCCTAAATAAAAAAAAAACTGATTATGTCTCAATATGCACATTACCGATGTGGTACTCCGGACCAATACCAGTGCAGTTGGCCATGGATAGATACCAAAAGAATCTCAGTTACATAAGCACTCCTTTATTAAAATATTTGTATGAATATTACAAAACACTAAAAAAATATTGCCTTGGAGTATTTCAGAGTAAAAAATGTTGGTCTTGAATTAGTGCAAGTTACACTGATACAAATTTATTTATTTAACAAAAAACCAACAGCGGCAGTAGCATTTAAATGGCAGTATATATGTACTGTAGGACTACCTATATCATTAACCATTATCTAAGTACTCTAGCGTTGACAGTGTGTTTGCTGCTACCTTAGTTGACAACCACTGATTGATACTGGGAAAGGAAAATTAGTGGAATTTAGTCATCAGGTACAGCTCAGTGACTGTAAAAGAAAACATAGACTGCAAACAACTACAGGATAGTATTAACACACACACACAAACACTATATACTGACAAAACATGAATTTAAAAAATGCTAACAGTTAATAATGAGAAGTGACTGTGTAGCCTACAAGCTACAGTATGGCTAGCCTACAGTATATAAACATTGTAGGGAACAGCAGCAGCGGTCAGCGGTGTCAAACAGAAATAATGATAGAATAAAATCTTCAGGATATGTCATAACACTAGCTGTAGTACAGCATGAACAGGATTGAAACATACTGACCTGCTTTTGTTTGAAATTTGTTTGCAGACTGGTTTTTGATAATTGATAATCAAGTTCGTGTCTCTTCTGTCGGAGGCGAAATAGTTTTGGTGTGTTTATGCGTTTCATTCTTGCTTGTTTCGGCTTGAAATGAGTTTGTATCTGGTTCTATCCATCTACAGTAGCTCTCAAAGCTGTGTGGGCACCGTAATGACACTAATAGGCATCTAGAATGTTCTTTAACAAACACAGTTGTTACTTGGTAATACTGATACTGTAAAAATAATTATAATATAAATTATATTTATAAATGAATATAAATTTCTCAGCAAATTTTTCCTATGTTGTCCTATGTTGGTATATTTGCTTGAAAGCTGTAGAATCTGGATTTGTGGATAAACAGCCACTATTGATTTTATTCAACTGACTTGCATCTATGGATTATTTTATAGGACTTCCTTTATAGGACATTGTGTTATAAAGTAGACTTTCCTTCCTGTTCTATACTGCATGAGCTCTAAAATGATAACTATACTTGGGTCTGCATATGGCACATTGCCCTTGCTGGAAAATAAATGAACTGACAAGATGATCTATATGCTTGAATGTGTGTAGATGCAATCTTTGTGACAGCGGGGTGCGCGGGAGCTGTGACTCCCTCTGTGAGTTTGAATACAATAGGTTGAGGCAGATACATCACCGGGTGAACACAGAACACACATTGCTTAACATGCCAATGTGTACCTACGGTTTAGATAAAAGGGGAAAAGCTTGTGATGTTCATGGGATATTTTGAGTTTTAGGAATATACTGTCCAGTCAACATCTCACTCCAAAAAAGTGAACATTTTAGCAAATTACAAAAAATATGGTCAGATAACAATTTTTAGCATTAATCAATGGCTTATCTCAGAAGTGAAATGTAGCTGCGATGTATAGGGCAAAGCGATGTATGGCACAAACTGTATCACAGGGGAACGTGTCGAGGGTGTAGTGTCCATTGTGGGTCACTATACTACTAGTGTCTGTGTTCTCTGTATAGTTGGCTGTACTGTGTGAGTATTGACTGTACATTGTGTGTGTGTGTGTGTGGGAGAGTATTGGCCGTACATTGTGTGTGTTGGCTGTACGTTGCGTATGTATGTGTATGTGTGGGTGCGCCGGTGTGGGTATGGGTGTGTGTGTGTGTGTGTGTGTGTGTGTGTACTGTACAGTGCACACTGACCTCTGGAGCGGTATTCCGTTGCTGAGCTGCTGAGTGGCTCGTTCTTTACGGCGGAGGAGCGATAAACAATGTGGGTCCTCCCTCCCCCCCCTTCCTCCTGCTCAATCCCGCCCTCGCCCCTCTCCACCGGCTCAATGAAGAACTCCTCCTGCTCCGTCCGGATCATCCCAGCCTGGCGGAGGAGTGAGCGAGCGAGAGAGAGAGAGAGAGAGAGAGAGAGAGAGAGAGAGAGAGAGTGAATTATTTGGACAACACAAATACAAAAACTCTGGCATAATGTTAACCACAATCCACCACAGCAGCTCTCCTCCTTTACGTTCTATTCTTCCCCCCCTTCCCCTCGCTTCTCCCTCCCTCCATCCTCTTTGCTCTGTCCCCCCATCGCCAGTGAGAAGAGGTGACGGGGGGTGGTGGTGGTGGTGGTGGTGTGTGTGTGTGTGGGGGGGGTGACAGGGGTCCTAGCAGGCGGGCCTAGAGTGACAGCTGGCATCTGGGACGAGCGCCCCTGCTGCAGGAGATGAAACTATTCCGCTTCTGTCTGCCACCAACACACTGTGTCAGGTCAATCCCTGCATCTGCCTCACACACACACACACGCACACGCACACGCACACACACACACACGCACACACACACATACACACACACAGGCCACCATGCATTGAATACACCGGTAGAGGGAAGGAAGCGCAAAGTAAAAGATTTAGAAATTGAGGAAATTCACATGCATACAGAGTACACACACACACACACACACACACACACACACACACACCGAGTTGTGCGCAAACGCGCAACAAAAGCACGGGCGGTGGGAAAATTGGCCGTCACTCTCTCTAATTCCATCTGTCTGTTTAGGACAACTGGTAATTACCACGGCAACGCACCGCTGTAGAGGGGAGCCATGGGGGAGAGCGCACACGCCGGGCGGAGAGGCGGAATGCGGGGAAGAAAAAATGGACCACTGATGCGCTCAGCGCATGTCAACACTGCGACGGGAGGAGAAAGGGGTGATGCACATGTGAAAGGAACAATGTCTTTTAATGGGGAGATGGCCATACAAGAGGAATCAACAGGAAATAAATATTGTAATTAAGAAAGATTATGCCAAAATGGAACGCGACCACTGGAGGGGTCACTTTGAGAATCACCATAAGGAATGTGTGCTAAAAAGTTATGAGTGGAATTTTTACTAAAACAAAATCTCAGTTTGGGGCACAATGAGCAGCTACTATATTATTTATCTATCGATCTATAATCATGTGTTAGTATGTCTCTAGCCCTATTAGTGCATGTCTCTTTCAGCGCTACATAGCTGCTCACAATTTTATTTATGAACAGCATTAGATGTGTCACAACTATACAAAACTGAGCAAGAGCAACTGAGCTTCAGTGACATACAGCATTTGTCCATATAGTGTCTTTGTGACTTGCAGCCGTCTTCGTGGCTACTGTATGCTATCCTGGGCATTAGCCTTGCTCTCTCTGGGGCCTACTGTGTGAGGTGCAGTCATGTGAGAGGTCCTCTCTCTCCTCCATTGACCTCATCCATATACATGATGGCTGTCTGGAACAAGCTACAGGGAGTCTGACTGCACCAGAGGGACAAAGCTGAAGCTATGCAGCTAGCTAGCTACCAACTAGCTATTGCTATGTGCAATAATCAGGCCTGAATGTCTAAGACAATGACATACATTGTGGAGGTGTGCGTGGTTTAGCGCTGTTTGTGCGGGAAGGTTGGAAGGCGTGGCTCACGGGATTTGGGGATTGGGAACAGGTGTGGGCAATTCACGAATCACCTGTCTCCCATAATAAAAGGAGCGCGGGCCAGCATGTCAGGAACCCGGAAGTTGGCAGAGCGCACGATGGGGAGGGAGCCCTGCCCACATTAAGCGATAGTCACGCTGAGACTTGACTGTATTGAATAAACATAGTTGTTAGTATTGAATAAACACAGGCCGACGCTGTCAGCGTTGAACCTGAAAGGCTGTGGTCTAGAGTGACTCTTCCACAGACATATTTAAGGGTTAAAGGCAATGGAGCTTAAAAACACCCATCTGAGTGCCACAGATACCTCAGCTAACAGGTATGAAATGAAAATAAAAAATATAGTCCCTTCAGAAGTAAAATAAATATTTTCCACTTGCCGCTGCTGTCTGCCTCCCTCGCATTATTCTTTCCCTTCCCTCTCCCGCCTTTCCCGTATCTGTCAGTCTGAGGCTTTGGTCCCAGAAGGATGTAGACAAGCTAGTGACCTGGCCTCTCTCTCTCTCTCTCTCTCCCTCCCTCTCTCTATCGTTCCCTTTCTCATCCCTCCATCTCCAAGAGCCGTGGTGCGGCATTCCGATCGGAGCTGATGGATCCGCGATGGTGCATGCATTCCCGCCCCGGAATACCAAGCAGAGGAAAGTCGAGGGCCGTGTCAAAGAAAAGATGACATGTGGGACTCAGAGACGCGGTCAGATCGATCGCAAGTCCTGGTTAGTGGGTGGTGGGGGGCGGGGGGTGGACGGAAAAAGAACTGGACGTCTCCTTTGAAACGTAAAAGGGAACAAAGCATCACAGTGTACATATTTTTTCCCCCTCCCTTTCCCCTTGAGGGAAAGCGTTGTCTTTATCTGTACCCAGGAGGGCAGGTAGCAGGCCAGCAGGGGGAGATCGTAGTTAAGGCCTGTCTTGAGGTGCGTCTCGCACCTGCTACGCAGACACGCACACGGGGAGGAAACTTTTTTAATGTGGACGCTGGTTTTCCGATGTGGCTGGCATATGGCTCTGCATTTTGTACTTTTGTTCAAATTCACAAATGGTCGACATAAGGTAAACTCTGTTGCCACTTATCCCAAGTCAAATTGAATGTTCCCTCTCTCTAAGAACTGGGCTTGACTGTCCAATATAACAAAATGCTTCAAGAAATGATGTTACAAACACATAGCGTGTCAAGAGTTTCTTTAGAAATATGCAAAAATATCCACATCCTTTGTTGCGGAATACATATTTTCTTCTGGCAAGCCGTGTCTTTCCCCACACTTTTCTCATCCTTCAAATTGGTCCAGCGAATCTCCACAAAGACATGGACAAGTCATTACAATATGTTAGGCATTACAATAATTTCATTGGTTTACCCCCTGTGTAAATGCTTAATGTAGAATAGCAATCTGAATCTGCCATGGTAGATTTATGAATTACTTTTAATTAACAGGCCCATTTTACTCCTGGGTTCGATGAGAAGACTTACAGACAAATACAATGATTTCCAGCTTTGGCTGGTTTCCAACTACAGTGGGAAGAAACAACACAAAAAAAAGAGCGCCAACAATTTCCCACACTGGAAGCAGCTGAGGAGCCAGATCTATTTCGGTTCATGTGTTTCAATCAATCTAACAAGTATCCCAGGCTTAACCCTATTATAATGAATCCTATTATCATATGTTGCCATCAAAGAGGCTTGTGTGAGAGAAAACGTATCACGTCACTGCACTCACATCTGGCTTCTGTTCAAACGACACACACACACACACACACACACACACACACATACAAGGTTATTATAACTCTCTCAGATGATGGCGACACTGACCACAACCCTCCCTGGGAGATAGTCGGCCCATCTACAGTAGAGCCTGCAAACCTAGATGCTACAACGCGAGCGTCCAGTTAGGCACAGAGGACCCTCTGCGTTTGAAGACATAGCCAGGTCTATTTAAAGCAAGGGAAAGAGTAACCTGAGCCCAGGATGAGTGTCCTGTGGAGGGGGCGTTGCAGAAAGGCAGCGTTGGGAGCAGGCTGGAGCGGATGTTGTGGTGGGGATCAAAGTCAAGCCTGCTTGGGCCGTTGGGCGGAAGGGGGCGGGGTCTAGGGGGCGGCCAGTGTGTGTTTGATCTGGTGTCAGCGTGTCTGCGCTTGTGCGCGTGTGCGTTAGTGTTTTGATCTAAGTCGTCGCCCTGCTTTTCGCGCGAGCAACTACACACACATACGGATATTGCTTTCATAGTGAGTCAGCCACACCGTGCTCCGATCCATTCATCCACTGAGTCATAGCCGAACCAGGGGCTCGCCGTACAATGGGAAGGCTGGTTCTCAGAATTAGATGCGCCTTGAGCTTGAGAGGTTTTAAAGAGCGCATCGCCGCTGCATCCCAAACGCCGCCTTTAATCGCCGCTGTAGCACATTATACAGTTTAGTTCCAGCTGACATTATCCGTGTGTTTTATATCTGGAAACAGAGCTACTGGTAAAGCCAATATGTAGATTTATGTGGACTTTTGTGAAGGCATTTAAGAGGCAGAGCTATTTAATAACTTTCAGGAACTGTTAAAATATTGAACTTTTATGACCTCCGACAAAAAACGTTCCTCTCCGGTGTTCTGCTCTCAGTGAAAAACAGGAATACTGTATTGTATGAAGTATTATTTGAGAGTGATAGGATTTCCCATTTATCATAAATGGGGAATTTAATAAAGGTACGAGGAGCATGAATGTGATGCAGTAAACAAAGATTATTGAATGTAAACACGTGCAAAAAACACACTCTCAAACACACACACACACACACACACACACACACACACACACACACGCACACACACACTGTTGTGGCAGCCAGATGCCCATGTGATTCAAGCCTCTGGGGACTTTTTTTTGTCCTGTCCCTGTCAACCTGCTCAGCTCATTACATAGAGTGGTCCCTGAAAACACCGTCCGTGTAAACACACACGCACGATTGCTCTCTCTCTCTCTGTCTCTCTGTCTCTCTCTCTTCTCTATTCCCTCCCTCTCATTTGGAAATTGTTCATTTTTGCACAACATTTTCTATGTCATTGCATCAGACTAAGCGCACACACACACACAAACACACAAACATACACACGCAGACGCACACACAACAGCCCAGTGCAGGTCAGTTGAGGTTAAACTCTTGCTGTCAGCCCTGGACATGTCAAAAAATTCTACCCACTACCGGTAAAAAAGAGTACTAAAGATGACATAAAGACAACATATACACACACACACACACACTTGCCAGACCACTCACACTTCTAGTCCTAGTTCCAGTAACAACATTCCCATCTTCTGACTGCATCCCACCCCAGAGGCAGGGTCATGGGCGCTGGGACTACTTTCTGTCTACACGCGACGTCTTATCCCCTATGCATCTCCTCGTCTTCTCTGGGGGCGCCTGCTTCCTCTGTCTCCACACACCGGACCCTTTGTGGCTGCCTTCTATATTTATTCCAATTATTTAGCCACTGCCAAATGCTTAGTTTTCCTTTTCCACTGTCTAAGTGGCTGAGACACTCGGAGGGGAAAACATACTTGAGGTAGTGCCTGAGATATAGCAGGAGTTAGCCAAACCTGCTAACGTGGTTAGCAAGGCAGGCACACCTGTGTACATTTTATTTTGCATTGGCTGAGGCCGAGAGCATTGAAGCCAGACAGACAGTTTGAAGGCAGGGTACCTAGACACTGTATGATACATCTTTCTCTCATGTTCTTTAGCGATGTCTGAGTAACACATTTACTCTGTGGTCAGTCAGCACAGCTGGAATGCAGCAACAACCCCCTAATCCAATCCCACTACTCGGCATTCCGGCTCTCTCCTGGCGTTCTGACAGCCTTCCCAGACAGCCAAAAAAAAGAAAAAAAAAAGGTTCTTGGCCCGGCTATTACGGAGGAGTCAGGACAAGTCTTTTCAGGAATGTTTTCCAGTGATTAGAGTCGTCCTTGCTCGTCACCCTTGCCATTTGTCTTCGCTAAACGCGGGTCACGCATTGCTAGGAAAATGAGAGGAAATTTCCAAGGCTCCAAGAGGAAAAGATTGTCGGGTCGCAGGAAGGTCAGCCACCTGGGTCACAAAAGCTTAGGTGGTGAACCAAAAGGCAAAATGGACCATAGATATCTCACAACAGTAGAGAGCATTTCATGTTTATTGCATGACACAGTATGACCACAAGGCTTGGTCCCCCACGCCTGTTTTGTCAGGCTGGTTTTGTCAGGCTGGTGAGGGTAACCCCAGGTTCCAGGTGACAAGGCTGACACATTTTAATAGACTAGAAGACAGTCATTAGGGACCATTAGCCAGTGGGTATTAGCCACTATACCTAGCTAGTAATGCCAACACTTCCCCAGCCACACACACACACACAGAGAACCAGCCAAGTGCTCATCAATCCCTCTTACCAGCCCAGCCCAGCCATCGATCAGCTTGTGTGTGTGTGTGTGTGTGTTCTTCCGAATTGATAAACGACCTCGATTAGCGGCGACTGACCACTCTATGACTGTAATCTAAGTGCAGCCAAACAGCTGTTCTGAGAGCTGCGTTATCTAAAGTAGTCTGTGATTAATACACATGTCTAATGAATTACCATCCGACCACTGGTCTGGGATCAGCTGGCCAATAAGAATACTGCGATAGTGCTTCTGTAAATAACGCGACCAACAGACGCAGACGCTCGCACATGGAACTGTGAAATGAATCCCGATTCGACAAGGTAATAGGCGGAGCTCCTATCTGTGTTTTGTGTAAGCATTCCAGAAACACATGTGACTTATTATTAAAAAAACAACGGAGGGCGCGTGTTTTGTGTTGACACTTCATTTGTTTGGATAAACAGCCATTTGGAGTTGTTGGGGAATGAGCAAACAAGCTGTTTTTTGTTTGTGTGCGTGTATGTGTGTGTATGTGTGTGTGTGTGTGTGTCATACTCTGAAACAAATAATCCTCAAACCTCTTATTTCTGTGCCCCTCCTCTCACTAGCAGCCCCCCCTGTCTTGTACCCCCACCCCTCCTGACCCTAACTCCTGTCAGGAGAGACACACACACAGACACACACACACACGCATGCATGATCACTAACACCACACACACACACACACACACAAGTTGATGCCCTGACACATTTATATACACCCACATGCACAAGGACACACACATACACACACAGAGATTGAATCCACACCCATCCTCATCTTTATCTCTATTGGGTATACCTGTAACCTAGCAACAGAGCAGAGCCAAGACCCTCCCCTACCTGCTCCCTCCGCTGACTGTTGGACCTGAGAGCCAATCAGATTCGGGCAACAACAAAAGCCAATCGAATGTTTGCTCTATCTGGGAGTTATGTGCTGCACTCCACCCGTTCGACCCCCGATGCGAGCTAAGAAGGTAGCACACACATGTATTGCCTACGCCCATGTGCTCATGCACATACACATCACAGGATCGACCTGGAAATAATAGAGATTCATTAGCAGAGTGAGGAAAGCAACCTGTGGAGTGACCACACACACACACACACACACACACACACACACAAAACCCTAACATTTAAACAGAACACACAGTAGAACACACAGTATGTAGCTATACATTTGCTGCATATCTTGTTTTCAACCAACCGAAGTTCTCCCACGTAACCCCCCTCTTCCGAGACCTTCACTGGCTCCCGGTCTCAGCCC
>JAOEHI010002379.1:0-11719 GCA_025447815.1 Percopsis transmontana
CCCCCCCCCCCCCCCCCCGCCCCCCCCCCCCCCCCCCCCCCCCCCCCCCCCCCCCCCCCCCCCCCCCCCCCCCCCCGAGGCCACCGCGCCTTCGGTTAGGTGGTCATCCACCTCTACCGCTGAACAGTTTGGTCTAAAGCAGGAAAGGTCAGTGGTGTGGCGAGGCCCAAAGCTCCACGCCGCTAATGATCTCCCCTCTAGTCTGGAATGTTTACTGCCGTACGTGCCTAATGGATGCACACCAGCAACAATACAGGAGGCAGGGAGGGAAACACAGAGAGAGTTACATAAGTGTGAGGACTGGGTGCGAGGGTGGGCTGAGAGAGAGACAGAGAGACAGAGAGAGAGAGACAGAGAGAGAGAGAGAGAGAGACAGAGAGACAGAGAGAGAGAGAGAGAGACAGAGAGAGAGAGAGAGACAGTACTTTTGCCGTTTTACATAATCATGCATTTCATGTAGTCACACAGGAGACACACCAATAGTTTCAACCAACTAAAGAAATCAGTTAAAGCTGTATAGGATAATGCAATAACATCATTTAACAACTGCTATTATTATTCATTTCTATTAGTATATCAACTGGTCTTCCCAAATCCCAGCTAAGCCAACAACATTATCATGACACCCAATTTGCAGTGGTGGTAGAAGTTCTTGCTGAAAACCAAAAAACCCCAAAAAAGGAACACAATATTGCCATGCAGTTGCATGTCATGACCAGAGAGGCCACCACAGAGTTATCCCAATACAGCATGCTTACATGCTTCACACTCTCACATTAAAACACTGTTCTTGTGTATGTACCCATGGGACCAAGCATAACGTGCTGACCTGAAGCACTGCATGCTCGCCTGCCTGGCACTGCCTGGGACACACCATCAGGCCCTGCACCGTGGACACGACAGATGCTGCCTCTTCTTCCATATCCCTCTTCTGTGGAACAACAAGAGACGTGGTTTACTGGATGACACGCGCTGACCATTACACACACACACACACCCACAGCGCCCCTACCAGCTTGTTGAGGAGGTTCCTGAACTCCAGAGCCATTTGTTCCGGGCTGGGCTCCTGCTGCAGCAGAAGCAGAACCTCCCTGTCCAGGGTCTCGTCGAGCGGGGAGGCCAGGCTCGCTGCGGAGGACAAGGGGTCCACTCCCTGGTGGAGGGCAATACGAGTGGATAAAGAGGGGACAAACGTACCTTTGCCTGGATGGGGAGCTGCTAGCACACCGACGTTGTCTCACAATGTTATGAGACAACATTGGAATTATTCACTGACCTGATGCAAAAACACCCTTGTTCAGACAGGGTTATGAACCTAGACTCATTATATTACCATATCTTCTTATTGCTCTATTTTCCATGACCTGTTATTGAAGCATTAACTTGTAACATCATCATTAAACCTGGAAAGATTTATTTTCCAGTTTCTAGACTGAACACTACTGTACCCTACAGGCAGGCAGCTTCTCAGAGCAGCAGCCAAGATCACGTCTCTCATCACATGAATCATGGGCATATTAATCTTGCTATGACTCAAAAGCTAACGTTTTGACAAGTAATGTGTCGTTTTGGAATTACACGATGTTGTCTAATGCAGGCATCTATAATAACAGCATGGCAGAGAATGTGATTAGAGCTTTAATATTGTTTAACTTCATAGGTTACCGACACCAAGCTGCAAAGAGGGGAAACTGAGAGGTAAATCAGTTAGATCGTAAAGATCTATTTCGTTATGTGGGGTGTATGGGTTTGTTGGTATGACCTTTACGACCTCTACTCCTTATTGTAACCACACGCAATACCAAACTCGATAGTAACGTCTTTGTTTTGCTACTGTATCCTTTGCTTTTCATGTGGTTTCTCTCAATTTTTAAAGCATTGTAACTTATTAACAAAGTCCTACATATATAAAAGAAAGTACCATTCCCTAAATAGCACTTGAATATAGAAAAGACACTTGCCATAAAGATAACACTTCAGTAAACTACTCGATAAAGGGATGACCACAGATGGACCCAAACGACACACAGATAGCATAGAAAGAGTAAGTTAGGACTAACACTATAAAGATGGATGCATTATGTATGCTCTGGGGATGAACGAGGGCTAGAAAGCCATGAAGTGAAACCCAAGTGTGTTTTGAAGGGCAGCGGGTGAAAAACACGCACAGTGAATGGTTACAGTGAGAGGAAAGCAGGGGAGTGCTGACCTCTAGTGGAGACTGTGCTAATGCCAGCTCTGTCTGCAGGGATCCCGAGCCAGTCTGGTTCAGCCTGTAGGCCACTGACAGAGACAAGCCAGTCCTGTGATGGATGGATGGAGAGAAAGAGAAAACACCGGTTTAATCGTTATGGTACCTAGACACGCACTTACACACAAGCAGCACACATTACACACTATTGTGCAGTTCAATAACTTAGTCATTTACAACTAAACAAATGATCAGTGATAGGGTACATTTTCCTAATATGAATTGATAATTAAATAATAACCCATTCTGTAGGAAAATGAAGTAAAGAGTACATTAAATATGGTTTCCATTTTTATGTTAACATAATAACATTGATTTTAAATTGACAGATGATGCTAAACACCGTTGCTTCCACTCACCCAGCCATTTCAGGGTGCATCATCTGCATATGACTTTCCAGCTTGGTTTTGTCTGCTCTCAAGAGCTGCACACACACACACACACACACACTTTATTCTGACATTTTGGAGACAAACAAGCACTTGCAACAACCTGTGAAGCCTATTGTATTGTTGGTGATGCATTTGTTATAATGGGTCTGAACATTATTTTCATAATGAAAATGTCAGATTGTCAACTCCACTTTGGTACGGGTCATCTCAATTTTTGAAATTGTAAACTTTTTTAGAAAGTTACTTTCTAAAAACCAAAAACTAGAATTGCTCCTGGGCTTTAGAGGGCATCACAATTAGAAAGAATAAGGTATTTTATGACTTTCAAGTATATTTAAGTATAAATGATTATCTTATCGTGGCTGTGTGCAGAAAGTGTGTTGTCATTCCCACAGTACAGTACAGTAGATCAATGCCAAATGGGTGGACAAACCACCAGCCTCGTGAAAATGAATTATGAAATGAATTCGGTCGCGCAAAGCAAACAGGGACATTACCAGGTAAGTGTAATTTTCATTCGCTTACAAAATAACTGCATTACAACACCATGGATCCTGTGCTGCTGAAATGCAGACACATTTTTCAGACAACAATGTTCCTAAACATAAAATAATGAATAAAATTCATTTCATATTTACAAGTAAATTCATAATTTTTTAGTACTAATAGTCTGTGTGGATCTGGACACCTCCATGAGCGTCGAGGACGGACCCACCTCCGTAACTGAAGAGTACTCCTCAACGGCTGCCACTAGCTCCTCTATCTGTCTGCTCTTCTGTGAAGGGAGACAAAAGCTAAACATCTGACAGTCACATAAGTCACAGGCTTGTGTGCCACCCAAGCGCAGACAATGTTTAACACATGTTTAAAACACCAACCTCTACAATGCGATTTTCTTTTTCAGTTACGAGGGAATCAAAGGAGTGGATCTGAATCTAAAGTGAGACAGAAAAGGCTGAGTGGTCACCAAATAAACACACTACTAGTACTACTATTCAAAATAATTCCACTGCAGACAGCATAAATTCCCTTTCCATGTTCTCTTAAGCTAAGCAAGACAGACCTGAAGTTCTGCGTTCATGTCACACAGTTCCCTCATCTGCCGCTGAAGTTCATCCGTCTCCATGGTAACCTTGAAATTCTGGGGCGTGTTCATCAAAGACAACCAGGGCGTCCAATCAAAATGCCCACAAGGCAACACCGTTTAACGCCCGCAAGGCAACTGAACTATTGTATTGACTAAAAAATGGTTTTAACAAGAGAAACTAAACATTACCTCTTCCTGAAGAGCAGCAATTTTGGCCACGAGACTCTGGTTCTCTCTCTCCTGTAGGGAAGAAAACTAAATGTAAGAACAGAAGACACAGTCACAATGTTGTGGGCATTAGAACTAGCTGGACCTCCCTTTGTCCATATAAAAACATATCAGCTCCATGATGATAGCTTCACTAAAACACTACTGTGTAGCGGAAAGGTTTTACAGAGTCGCATGGGATCTTTAAGGTGGCCGGGTGGCATACCATGTTTTTGCTGTATGCGGAGGCACGGGCCCTTCCCTCCTCAGTACAGCTGAGAGTTGCCTTCATCTCCTCTACCTCATCCTTTAACAGCTTCTCCTTCTGGGCCAACTGTTGGCTACTGTACGAGAGAGAGAGAGAGACAGAGAGAGATAGGAAGAGAGAAAGAGAGAGAAACAGAGAGAGAGGGAAGAGAGAAACAGAGAGAGAGGGAAGAAAGAGGGGAAGAGAGAGAAGGGAAGAAAGAGGGGAAGAGAGAGAAACAGAGAGAGAGGGGAAGAGAGAGAAACAGAGAGAAACAGAGAGATGTTTTTTGTTAGACACAGATGTACCTCTAACACAAATAACACACATTTAAAGTGGCTAGGGTGTAAATGTGCGTTTTGGCCACAAGGGGCAGGGTTCAAGTTACTAGTGAACCAGTGCTGGTGCAACATTTCTTGAAAGTAGCTCCTCAGGATTCAGGGTGACTGGAGACAAATACATGCATATGGACACCCTTGCCAGAACAGGAGATCCTACACAGTCTCCTACACTCTGGCCTGGCTGCGGAGATGCTCGTTCTCCTCAGCCAGCTTCAGGTTGTACTCCTCCATTGCCTCCACCGTCTGTTTCAGCTTCTTCACCTCCTCCTGCAGCTTCTGGTTAGTGAGCTGCAGGTCTGCCACGCAGTACACCAGCTCCGACGTCTCCCTGACACCACAAATAGCACTTCTGACTTCAGACAGACAATTTATTGTTTTTGAAAAACACACAAAGGCAGTTTCAATAAAACAAACCGATCATTGTAGTCGATATTATCTTGCGTTTCATTTTCATAGGGTGGAATGACTAACTTTAGCAAAAAAAAAATAATAAAGAAAAAAAAATAAAATAAAAGTTGTAATTATGTCTGTTTATGTAATGTTTGTGATAAATACGTTACACCCACATCAAAATATAGGTGTAATTTTCACTCCTAGAATTTATTCAAGATTATTCTATGAGGTGTTATTACTGCGATAAGTTACCGTTAAATCACAGGTCAATATTACCCATCTGAACTCAAACAGACACAAATGATGACTACTTACAGATCTGCTCTGGATGCCTCTCCTCCAAAAGCCTCCAGGCTGCCTGACGTCATGTTGAACAGCATGGACCTCTTGGCTACACACACACACACACACACACACACACACACGCGTAAGGAAAGGTACAAGGTACCTCTAGATAGACACACATGCTCTCTTACCAGACAGGCCGTCTCGGGGTTTGACCGAGCCCTGAGTGTGGTCGTCTGCCGGCTCCTCACTGCCACCCAACACAAACACACAATTAAATAGGTAGTTTGTATTTGTTAGCCACTAGGGGCAGAGCGGTGAAAGGTCATTGTCCCTGGAACACCTGAAGGGGGCGAGTGCATGCAGATCTCTGTTCCACTCCACTGAAAGTAGTTCCCATCAAGCGAGGGATTTCAACCACAACCTGATTCTCCTCGGGTATATTATCCATCTACTCTTCATATGGAAATACCCTGGCCAAAGTGGGGGCTTTTAAAATACCTTCCAGAGTAAAGCATTAGTGCAGGGAGAGACTAGTCAGGTCTTATGCTACTGCTCACATAAGACAACATAGTGGACCGTAGTGGACCAGTCTCTATTCTAAACCACGCTGAACACGGGTAACAACAAGCTTCTTCAAGAGGACTACGCCTTCAGGAATAAGAACACAGTCTAGGAGATATGGCAGGGCAGACCTGCATTAAGGTAGCAGTTCCACCTCAGATCCAAACAGATGAGTAATAGCCTTTCGGCCAAAGATAAGTTGTTAATAGCATACTTCTACATGTCCTAATAAATTGCTTTTGTACCATAAAACAAGAGTGGTCTGACTGAAACAAAGTTTTAGGCAGATCAAATGCTGTTAGCAATGCCAAATCCTAAATGGTTATGGTATAT
Source organism: Percopsis transmontana (assembly GCA_025447815.1). NCBI lineage: Eukaryota > Metazoa > Chordata > Actinopteri > Percopsiformes > Percopsidae > Percopsis > Percopsis transmontana. The sequence goes on from JAOEHI010002379.1 coordinate 6,101, forward strand.
GGATGGCATGTTTAGACAGAATATGCACACAGCCCTAAACCGCCTGAAGCACATTTCTGATCAATAAAATAAATGTGGTTGGAGCACATTATTCAGGCCGTTATGGAATATATGTAGGCAAGATGAAGCATTCCTAGATGCCTTTACCAACAAAGCCCTTGCTTGCGCACACACACAAAGAGCTAAGCTGCAATGGTGCCATGCTCGGCAAACTGCATATATTCAAAAGAGCCAATCAAAAAGGTGTCACAGTTGTCCCGCCCCAAGCTGACAAAGGAGAGCCAGGGAGATGTCAATCAAGCGGCGTCTGTACACGCCAACACCGTTAAAATGACACGTTTTCAATACGTCAAGATTAAGTGACAAGGGAGCTTGTTGTTCCAGGTCCAACCGTAACTACCCGTTTTGGCGGCAGTCGTCAATCCACTCCTTCATGATGGCATGGTACGTGTCCAGGTCGATGGACACGTCCTTGTGCTCTGGGTCCAGCATGTTGCAAAGCTCATCCAGACCGCTGTCCTCTGAGCTGCGACTGGTGGTGTGCCGGAGGTAGTCCACAATGTGGGACACATACACTTTTCCTGTGGGGTGGCAGGGGGGTGGGTTAGGTACAAGATGCCCCAACCCTAACCCAGCAAAAAGGAAGCAAGCATGGCCCAACTCGCTGGCGCCACTACAGGATTTTAATAAGATAAGATCCTCGACTGAATATAAGCACTGATATTCACTGAAATAACTGGCATATTGGCGACATCGTGTGGTCATGAAGCGTAACTGCACTTTTTGAAAGCCGTCACTCTCTTGAATTTCAGCAAAACTTAAATTATACATTTTTTTTTTTTTTAAATCTACAGTAGATGCAGAGATCACCTGAGACTGTCAGTATATTGTGTACACTGGCTTCCGTTGTATCGTCAAACCTAACGGGTCTCATATTATGCGGTTTGTTTAATTAAACATTCATATTTTACCATAAAATAAAGTTATCAGTAGCTTTAATGAGTACTTCCAAGCAAAAGAGACCTCACATTCTTAATTTAAGACACTCTTACCTCAAATGTAATCAGGAAGAAAAAAATAAATAAGATCTTAGAAATTAACAAAAACAAAATCTCATTATGAAAATAAGTGAATTCAAACCAATAGCATAAATCTGCACATAAACTACATCCTCATTCACAAACGAATAAGAGACGCATGTTGTAATCATAGTGGATAGCAGGAATTGCCTAATGTATTTTCTCAAAACACATAACACACATATTTACATTTTGATAATAAATTAAACACATCTATGGAAAATAAAACTGTACCTCGACGCTGGGTGTCACAGGCGTGGAAGATGGTGTCTAGCAGGTCTTCCTCACATATGAGGCTGACTTCTGCCATCTCCTTCCTCGAGTCATGGGCCAGGGTTGATCCTACACACACACACACACACACACACACACACACACGATCATTCATGCTGTCTTGAGGCCAGAGTGAGTGCACAGCATGAGAGCAGCTGATGTGACCAGAGGCCACTGATGAGATCTTACGCTTTTTGTGCTGCAGTTCAACAAAAGACATTTTAATGCATTTTTCAGGTAAAAGTGTGCAGATTTGTTTAGCTGAATCCTAACCAAGCTAGTATTGGGTTGCGTCCACAATCCACACACAGCTAACAAAGATTTCCTTAATAGACTTTAAACTATCTTCTGACGATGACTGCGTTATGCTTCTCTTGTTATCACAACTGACTTCAAATGATAGACTTTATTTAAAAGTCTATCATCTTTTTCTAAGGTTTTAAAGTTTAAAGATGGGCTGAAAAGTTGGATAAATACAATCTGTCCCCAGGGTTGTAAATAATAAGGCAAAACACATACAGACAAGCCTAAAACCTGTACTTATTATTATTTTCAGGATTGAATGGTATGTTAATATGTAATGTATGCTGTGAAGTGTATAGCTAAGCTAGCCTTGATGCTAGCGGATGTCATTTATTCTAACACAAAGCTGTTTGCTCACCATGATTGCTGTGCGACCTGTTCAGCTATTGACACATGTACTCATTGTAAGTCACGCTGGATAGAAGCGTCTGCTAAATGCTGTACATGTAAATGTAGTATACCTCCATCCCCCAGGGACAGCCTCTTCACCACCAGCGCCGGGTAGGGCAGCTCACAGTCCAGAGCACTCCCGGGGTCCGTAGACGGAAAGTTCAGGTTGTAGGAGAAGAAGGCTTGGCTCTGGGCGTGCACATGAGGGTGCGCGTCTCCGCCGGGGGGCTGGGTCTGGCCCGCTGGCGTAGAGCAGTACCCCTGCCACGCCCGGCCCTGGATGGCACCGCCCGCCCCTGGGTGAGACCGCCTCTCGCCCAGAGCGCTGCTGATGGTGGAAGTGATGTTGGCGGGGGTCAGGGGGTTGGCGGCGGTCGTGAAGGGGGTCAGGCTGTTCCTCTGGGAATCTGTAGGGGGCACCATCCCCGGCCGTCTCCCTCCGTCACCCTCCTTCTCCCGGGTGTGGGATGTCCCTTCGTCCACACTGCGTTTCTTCAGGATGGCGTCCAGGTTGTGGCGGAGGCCGCTCTGGGGGCTGTCGTAGCTGCTGGACGCCAGCTTGGGGATCTGGAAAGGCGAGTTGGGCTCCAGCTCACCACGCCACTGGATGGTCTGCAGCTTGCGACAGATGCTGTCTACGGGGTTGTGGCGGCGTGCCGACAGGGGCGTGAAGATGTCCATCGGAGGGCTTCCTAACAGGAAGAGAGGCTGGGGTCTGTGGGCAGACACAGCGGACAGATTCACCACAACGGCTTGGTAGGTATGGTTAGATTTGCTAAACAACCTTGGTTGTTATCTGAAATGTGCTTGGATTGCCAATCTGTTGTTATTTTGACTAGTGTTAACTAAGACTGGTTAATAACTCCAACCACTATTTGAGGCCATGGGTCAACACCAGCTGATTTCATTCATTCACACGTGATTAGCACTGTGTGCACAAAGCCTGAAGACATGGAGATAATAATGTGCTGTTGAAAGGACAGTTGCTAGTCAACATGTCCAATTGCAACATTTGAACAATTGCTAAATCCTTTACTGTTACTAATTCTATGATGCCAAGTAACAGCTGCGTTAATTAGCCACTGTTTATTGCGAGCCAACATTTAAATCCCCAGCATTTTAAAAACCACACGGCAAATCTACCCAATTCTTTCAAGTAGCGATCAGCTAAACCTGTCAGATGAGCTTATAATAAAATAGCATCGTCAGGTTAGATATTCTGTCCGTGCACCTGTGCAAAGTTGGTGTTTGGTCTACTTAACGTTTACAATCAAATAATGTAGGGTTTATCGTGATTTCTCATTTACACTGTAGTGTAGAATGACTGCATAAATTATACGACTTGTTACCTTGTAAAGCTCCACAAATGTTTAATGTTTTATGATAGACAAAGTCGAAGCTCACGTTCAGCGATTTGAAGCACAGCGCCAAAGAGCAATGCCGTTGCAGGTATGCTGCAAATGATTTATTCAATCTCATATGCAAATAGGGGTGTGCCATAGCCGCGAGACGGTTGGTGGAAAGATTCCATTCCCTCGCCCATGATTGGTTACAGCTGGGAACCACCTGATATATAAAGAGTCAAGATGGCGACCGTCTGCAGGCATTCCTCATCCTCCTCCTCTCCCAACCAGCAACCAGCAACCAGCCACCGGCCACGCATTGTATTTGAGTTTAGATGGTTTCTTTGTGAATAGTATGGGTGGACTGCCAGTTGTGTTAACCTTGTTTTCTCCTGTTTCATAAGTTAGGGAGGTAAGTCTTTTGTCCTTTGTTTTCTTATGTTAATATCTTATCTTATAAATAAGATTGTTTTGTTTGTTATTTTCGCCTTAGTCCACCCTGAAGCCTATATATGTTATATGTTCATAGAAATACTATGGAAAATAAATACATGTCCTTATATTAAGTCTTTGTTTCTGGCCACTTGGGACTTGGGAAGATGGGGCCTATTCAAGTGATGTCCTAGGCACCCCTAGACTGGGGCATAACGCCGTGCTATTTCAAACTTCAGTGCGTCACGACTATAAAAGTCAAACTCTCATCTCCCCCTTCTGGCCTTCCCTGTTCATTGCACATATTTACATGGGCGTCGGGTAAACGCTTAAATCCAGCATGAAATACTGTATACAATCTGAAAGAAATATGTACACCGTATTGAATTGTAAAACGGACTCAACACAGAATAAGTTGATTGTTGCCTGATCATATCACTAACCCTAACCCTAACCCGCTGGTAGGCTATTCTTGGTAAATAAAAATTACGGAGTATGAAACGATTAGCCACGTAAAGGACAAAATGACATTTTGTCATCATCAAAGTCAAGACCTAATGTCGTGGGGGACATTTTTTAAGATCAATATTGATTTTCCAGTCTGACCTTAGACTTGACGCAAATCAAATGTATTGCAAAACCTGTACTACGCAAGGTACGCTACAATAAAGGCGTGTTAAACAGAGGTATCTTTAGGGCAGTAAAGTGGGATTTGTGCGTTAAACATCTGAAAGCGATTTAGCTTGACTCAACTCCTGCATGTGAACTGAATGTGCGTCTCCATTTTCACCATGGCGAGCGTTCCAACCGCCACCTCACCGGCGAGCGCGGCAGTTCATAAGGTAAACACAGGCATATTTTAATAAATTGAAATGCATAATAACCGGTATCTTACTTAAAATGACAGTTAGAACCTCTACTTGCACGCGTTTCGTTGTGGTGTGTAGTAGTCTTAAAATACAGTTGTGACCTATTTAACGCAGATGTCATTACCAAGGAGCAAAGACATAGAGGGACGTCTATTATTATATTATATATATAAAGGGAAATTACATTTCTACAGCAAAATTGCGTTTCCTAAACGCTTTGTGAACTAGCTAGTAAGCAGAAGCCTGCTGTATATGTTAGTGACCAGCCTATAAATATCCCATTACTACCAGATAGTTTCCAACTGGTTATGTTATCAAATAAATAGTGCTGTATTGAGTAAAATAGCAGGTGGCTATCCTGTTGGTCCACACATTCGCCTGTCCTATTGCCTACCTGGCCGTTTCTATTATTATTATTATTATTATTATTATTATGATTCTATTATTATGGTGGTTAACCGGTTCAATTGTTGACAAATGTACTAATTGTAAGTCGCTTTGGATAAAAGCGTCTGCTAAACGCTGTAAATGTAAATTATGATTAGCATTACTAAATTCTTTTTTTTTCTTTTAGTGTTGTGGCGTCAGTGATGATTCCCCCAGCAGAGCCCAGAGCTTTAAGGTATTGTACATACGGTATCCATTAAGTTTAAACACATGAGCTAAGTGTTCCTCATGTGACACTGTAGTGGGTGCGGATTGTCCTGTGGAAAGCAAGCACTGATACAGAACAGCAGTGGATAGTGGAGGCCCCCAGGGACAGCTTGATCACACTCACTAAAACACCTACCCTCGGTCCAGGTGCCCTCCACAGCAGCATCTTTAATGTTTCCTCCACGTCCTTACACGCAGGGGTGGGGGGGGCGGGGCCGGCGGGGGGGGGGGGGGGGGGGGGGGGGGGTGGGGGGGGGGGGGGGGGGGGGGGGGGGG
>JAOEHI010002380.1:0-11718 GCA_025447815.1 Percopsis transmontana
TCTATATCTATATCTATATATATATATATATATATATCTATATCGATATATATATAGATATAATATTAGTACTAGTACTGCGATTGATAATTGCAATTAATAAGATGTCTGCCAGATGAGCTCGATCCAAAAGGTGCATTGGCTACCACTATAGTCCCTTCTCCTATGCTATAGCCATTGTCTGACTCCTGCTGCAAGCTTAGCTCATTAACCTTTCTGGTTTCCCTGCTTTGATATGAGGATATCATGTGGTCAGTAAAGGGCATGTTAGCCGGGGTCAGGATCTCACCCTGCGGACACACAGGAGGATTATGAAGTCAAGGAGTCTGTCAGCCTTTTTGTGACAGTATGTGTTCAGTGCAGTGTGTGTAGGGGATAATGAGAAATAATGAGAAAACACTCACTTTTAGGTCTGTTATCATCACTAGACTCTTGATATCTCACAGTTGGTTTAGCATGGCACCTCTGCAAGAATTAGTAGCTGATATGGCCTGTGCCGTGTGTTGAAATACATTTTCCAAATCGAGTGAGGTTGAAATTTGAAAAGCCTCAAAAGCAGAACATGCAAATAGCAAAGAGGCATCTTGGCAGGCGACATAATGACCTGGGGTCTTTAAACATACTCAGTCATGTAACCTTGCCGTGTGTGTGCGCACGTGTGTGTGTGCACGTGAGCAGTGTGCGTGAGCAGTGTCTGCAGCAATACAGTTTAATCTCCAGGTACAGCCGAGCCCCAGGGGAGTTCAAAGAGACAGATCTCATATCTCATAAAGTGAAGATTTATGGAAAAAATGAAGATCTATACCTCCACCGTGTAGCGCTAATAGCCCCTGAACAGCCTCATGTGCACCTAACACACATCCCTCTTACGCATGTGCTGGCAGACAGGATGTGGTCACAAAAGGAATTAGAGGGGCTATTCCTTTCCTCCCGATGCAGGCATAAAATGGGCACGTGATCGATACCGCTCTGTCAAACCCTGGTGGGGTTATCTGGCTGTCCTCACCGGGGTTGCATACCAAACAATCTCTGGGTACGCCAAGCTAGGCAACGTTGGTCTTGAAGCTACCATCTCAAATGTTTTCATACAAATGAAACAAATGGCTGCTTATGGCTGATTGAGGTAATAGTAAAAAAAACATACAAAAAACATTTATAATAATAACTATTCGTTCTAATATTTGTTATAATCTGGTGTCTAGGTGGGACATACATCAAGCGATACACAGGTAGTTAAACAGTGATGGGTCCACCAGAGATTACACAGAACTAAAGAGTGTAGAAGCAACTCCAATGGCCCACGTGCTGTCTGTATAATGTTTGGTCTTGAAGTTACCACTGACTGTAGCGGTTACCAAAATATAACTATATATACTGTAAAGTTCAAAATCGTAGCTATAAAGGTCTGTTTATATATTAATGTAATAATTGTTTGATGAGAATTAAGTCAAATTACCAGACTGTCAACAGGGGAGCGTGATAATACATTTTATAACAAAAACTCTAGACTAGCTCATTTTGTCCCCCATATAAATCCACAAACAGGTTGTGTATACATTAGAGCCCAACCAATATTGGGTTCACCAATATGATACTCGGATTTGATAACTGATATATCAGCCGATACTATTTGTTTTTTGCAATGAAAAACATGTCACTGCATACTGAAATATTAAAACTATAAGCTGCAACAAGCTGTAGCTCCCTCTTAGCTTCGATCATGCATCAAGTTAGTCAACTTCAGCCGTAGTTCTGGTGGGGAGATTGTGTCTTTAAAGGATTTTGCTGATTTCTGCTTCATCTAATCCTACCTTGGTCAGACAATGACCAACTTTTACAAAGATGTAAATTAGAGATGGGAGATTCAAGTCTTTTTAAAGATTCAAATCACTTCACCCTCACTCTCAAGTTCAATAAAAGGATTTGATTAAAAGACTCCTTCACCAAGTTGTTCAGTGACTTTTCTGGTTTCCCAAAACGTCTCACGGCTATGATGCCCTGTTCTCGTTCAATGAATGAGTCACTCGTTCACTGAGCGATACAGTACATTCTTGCTGGTGTTCAGACTTGAAACAGCATTCGGTCAGTTAGTCAAGTGAATTGGTCAGTTCTCCCAACCAATGACATGGCCCTAAATATGCCCACAGCCGCCTCCAAACAGACACTTTTTCTTTTAAAACTAGGAAAGCCATAAAAGACTTAATGCCGTCAAACGCTAACAAGCGAGAGATTTCTTAAATAATAAATCAGTGCACGGCATTGAACGAAACATTCAATTCACCTAAAAGATGTTTTCCTTTTGAACAAATCATTCTTGACCTGCATGCATACTACAACACGCATCTAACTAGACCCAGAATAGAATTCACACATGTCAAGCTGTAAGACAAAGAGTAAAACACCGTAGCCCTGTTTACACAGCGTTGAAAAATCGTTTTTGATTGCAATATTCTATTATGTGACTCATCACTTGCCTGGTTAGGCTCGGAGTATAGGTGTTTTTAAAAGCAGGTCTTTGCTCAGACAGGGTCGATGAATAACAGAAAGATGTGGCGTGGGCCCAGCCAGGGTTCAACTGCCCCCCATTCAAGCTAATGTGGAGCACTGAGAGCCCAGAGTTACATGAAAAAGGGTGAAGGGCTGGACGCCACTTAGGCCTAATTGTCTTTACGTGAGAAAGGGAGAGAGGCCAGAGCTCTCTCCCTTTCTCTGGCCTCTCTCCCCAAAGAACGCCTGCCCACCACTCAAACGAGTGCCTTTCTGGGCCGCCGCTGTACAATGCACAAATTGTTGCTTCATAGGGCGCCCTTGGTTTGAAAATGCAATGGCCCTCCTCCGGAGCAGTCTGCAGGCGTAGAAGTATGCTTGAACCCTGATTGTGTGATTGGCTCTGGCTCTGGATGATTGGATGACGCTCGCAGAATGTTTGCTCAGGGGGCACTTGAGCAGAATGGCCTGACCCTGCTCCCCAAGTCAGGTCTTACGTACGATACACGTGATGATGTGGAGCAACACTGGCCTCGCATCCGGTCAATCTTGTGTGAGACCTCCGCGTGGGACCGGAGCTTTACATGGAGCTTTACATGGAGCTTTACATTGAGCATTGCATGGAGCTTTGCATGGAGCTTTGCATGGAGCTTTGCATGGAGCTTTGCATGGAGCTTTGCATGGAGCTTTGCATGGCGCTTTACATGGCGCTTTACATGGAGCTTTACATGGAACATTACATGGAGCTTTACATGGAGCTTTGGATGGAGCTTTACAAACACTGTAGAAAACAGCCCAACAACCTAAACCACCTGGTTGAGGCAAACCACGCACAGTGGGTATGAACAAAGACCAACTGCAGGCTATACATTGTATTCCTGCAATCCCTTTAGTCACCAAACACGGTGGAGGGTTCCAAATGCACGAGGTCGAGTCGACCACCCTAGAAGCTAATTAGGCTCATCTAGAGTTATTGTGGTGTTGGACTCCCAGCCAGTAGGGGGCAGAATAGTCTATGGGTCTAGGTGTTGGACTCCCAGCCGTAAGGTCGTGGGTTCGAGCCCCAGAGGTGGCCTGTAAGCATCCTTGAGCACCTGCCCCATGTAATAGCACCATGTCATTGTAATTCGCTTTGGATAAAAGCGTCTGCTAAATGCTGTAACTGTAACACGAACAACGTGAATAACAAACACAATATGATCCCCGGCCCCTTCGGCACTCGGGAACGTCCAGTGAAACGGTGAGTAAAATTGCGCTGAGGAGTTTCGCACAGTGGAACGAGACCCTCTGCAGGAGTTCCTTTAATGGCCACTTGAGGCTGGCTCCAAAACCGAGTCAATCCCCATAGACTCCCATGTTAAAATGTCCAACTTTACAGCAGAAATAAACATGTTTACAGCCTGGTACAAAAAACGGTTTTGGTCTCTATAGCTAGTTTCTCCGTTCATGACAACTGTACGGGGGGGGAATTCTTATATAACTCATCAGTTGAAATTATATTAAGCCATCAATTTATCCATTCAGTATATATAGTTGGGAGTTAGGCGGGAGTCAGACACTGCCAAGATGGCGACGGCCGGAGCCAGCACACTTGGAGCTTCAAACCCGTTCTTCAGAAACTCTATGGGTGACGTCACCGTGGGTTTGTCCACTTATTAGTAAGTGGACAAGTAAATCAACAAGGAAAACTGAATGATTTGTGCTACTTTTTAATATGCTTTTTGCTGAGGGGATTAGAAACGGCAGCGTGCAAACAACAGGGGCCAGAAGGAAGGAAATATGAAAATATTCTGGTTAGGTAAAATAACTTTACATACGATGTGCTTGAACTGAAGGGTAATCAACGCTTCACTCTTCTGGCGAGTGCAAAGGAAATGACAATGCACATAATGCTTGTCTATCTTTCCTTTGCTTGGGAGGAGAAAAACCTCCCGTAGGAAATATGTGGGACATTAAGTACATGCATTTACTGAGGCGTCTCTTAACAGCAAAGAAAAATGATGGCCTTGTAAATCTGTTACTATACCAACAGCCTGAATTTGTCTTCAGAGCATTTCAGAATGCATTAGTAATTACTTCAAAAGGTGTGTGTACTGAAGTGTCCGAATACACTGAATAGTGTGTAGGATTACTGTAGGCATGCTTTTAGGAGCGTGTGCCTGCACACAAAGATTAGCGAGCAACAGCTGATGGCTTTAAGATACACTGATGAAACGAGCAGATAGAAAGGTTCGGGCAGCAGGTCTGCCCGCAGTGTGGATGACACCGGGCTAACCCACGTGCGTCTGGGGGCATAGGGGAATCACCTGCAGCGTGAATGTGATGGTCTCTACGCAGGGAGAATATTGCATCACTTCTAATTCATTATCCACACGGAGCAGAAGAGTCTAGTAGTCTGGGTGGTGTGAATCCCAGCCGGAGGGTCATGGGTGCAAGCCCCAAAGCATCCTTGAGCAAGACGCCTAACCGCCCATCTGCTCCTTGTAACTGTACTCGTCGTACGTTGCTTTGAATAAAAGCGTCGGCTAAATGACCTAATTGTATATCTAGAGTTGTACTTCTTTAGCAGGATTGAATGACTGACCGGAATCTTGTGTGGTTATTTTTGTATTCATTATTAAAATAACAAGAGGGGAGTTTGCACCAGCACCGCCAGGGATAAAGGGGGCACATGACTCATGATTACTAATTCTCTTCACAGCTCTTGTAATAAATAAAGCCATGGGAGGTAGTTTTGTTTCCATCAGAAGGCTGGCTACCAATAGGCAATTATAGCATGAAGTTTGCTTTTTCAGCACACTGGGTCCGGGAGCCAGTTAAAGAAAACCCCAGGGTTGAATTAGAAACATCAGATTAAATGTATTAAAGGAATGGAGAGTTGAATTGAACAGTAACATCAAACTGACTGATCAAAATATGATATCAAAACTGGGTGCCATTTTGACGTGGACCTTATTTTCTCTTCCCAACCACGGCGATCCCTTTCTGACCAAAATCAAATTGAATAATTCAGTTTAATGTTCCGAGGATGTCCGCTGTCAAGGATGTGCTGTGCAGGGCATATACGGTAGCTACGCACCACACAATACCATCTCCAAATGTCATTTAGAAGTCATGTGCAAAGACATGGCTGGCCTGTAATGGTACTTTCTGGACGCTCATTCTGTACTTAATTGGGGTGTCACAGTTCACAAGCCGAAATGTACGGCACGTCCGCGGACCGGAGAGTATCGCGGACGCGCTTCGTATACTTTGGCCCCACTGGTCAGATGTGAGAGGTCCCGGGTTAAGCATGGATGAGCCCTTTTGCCCATCCGCCCTGGACCACACAATGGACAACGCGGCTTTATTAGATCATGTTGCAGTGTGTAGCGTTAGCTTAGTTTAGGACAATTAGCCGACGGGCAGCACGTTGTGTGCCCGTGGTTTGCACTCACTAGCAGGGCGGAGACGACCCCAGTTGGCACACAACGAGCACTGTTCCACTGGACCAGCGGGAGAAAGCGGTTAGCGGCGTCAGGGATTATTGCGTTGTGCAGCCCCATTGCAGCCTACCACGTGTCAGTACAGTCTGTTAACAAACTGTCACGCTAGTAGCGAGTCTGGCGCGGCGGTATGAGCACTGAACCAACACCGCAGACTGAAGGCTACACTGCACACTGCTTTAAGCAGCCTATGTTTGGACACCTCCCTCAGTTTGAATCATTTGAAAATGACCTAAATAATAAATAATAATTGACTTGAGAGGCTCACTGGGGCCTCTGCCAGAGCCCTTTCAAGATGGCCATTTTAGATACTTAATACATTGAGCTGAAACGGTTTCCAAAAAAAAAAAACTTGCTATTACTGTTTATGCACTTTACCTTTTAAGAATATATTCAGAATATTCATAAAAGGTCAAGTCTACATATTAGCCCTACTTTTTGTCTACTGTTTCCCGATGACGTATATTTTTGCCACCCCAGGGGCCAGCCGGGTCACCAAAGCTAGCACAAAGCTAGCAGATTACTGTGGGGATTTAGCCTGTATTTCCTGCGAATGTACCACCGCAGGGATCAGAGGAGAATCTACCCAGCCGTTGCCGACCTTAAGGGGCAACAGACCCCAATCTGACCACACACACACACGAGACTATTGGAAAAAACTAAGAAAGGGCTCAGATAAGGCCAGGTTGTTTGAGCTCCACTTTGTACCATCTGCAGGAGCCCTGTATAGTGATTTATTTATTTTTATTTTTGCTACTGCACCTGGTTACGTCACCTAATGGACGGTGAAAATGCACTCAAGGTGGCGCTGTCGTGTCTGTACAGGTGCTGCGGTGACTGTGGAGGCACACAGTCTTTTGACCGTTCACTTAAGCTTTGCTACGTCACTACGTGTGGGAATATGTCTGCACCACCGCCTGGGAACCCCAGGGAAGACATTGAACGTGCACTGTATGTAACTAATGAAGGCAAACGTAATAGAAAAAGGACAGTTGTGGAAGTGGATTTATTGACAAACACAAAGCAAAGGTGAGCGCGTCGGAATAAAACCCAGCCTCTCAGAGGCTTCGTTTCTGCGTTAGTCACCGCACCATCCTCTACTGATAAAAGGGGAAGCTGGCAAGAGGCCCATCCTGCAAAGTGACACGACACACCGGGGCGTAAAATAGGGCGTTGCACCAACTAGAGTCTCCCGTCAGCTGCCGCCAGCTTTCCTCAGCAAGTCCAGCGTATGTAAATAACTTGTCTTGTTAACATTCTACAAACTCACCTGTCCACACCTGCTGTATAAAACGGTGTCAAATTCCTCCTGAAAATAAGGTGCTACGGCAGGTCTCCCTGACTCCTAACGGGCCCACTGTCACCTGGCGTGGAAACGTGCGCCACCAAATGCGCTGGAAGCGTCTATTATCCATACAAATGCTGTGAAGTTCAGCGTTGACAGCGTTCAAAGTCGTCGGCGCAAAACGCCCCCCGGTGTACAGTTTTCTTTCCGCTCACGCTCTCAGAGCTTTCAGTTGAAAACATTCCAACTTTTGGAAAGGCGCCGGGCTCGTCAATGTCACTTCCCTCTTGTCGGCCAATTAAAATCGAGGAGGGGGCGGGACATACGATATCAACACTATCGACGACGGCGGAGGAGAAACTGATCCTGACAACATAGTCATTGAAGATCAGGCGGTTTCTTTCCATCGTTTTAGCTAACCTTTCTAAAGTGAACTAAAGTTATAGAGAATATTACTACCGACGTTCACAGCGGAAGCGCTAGAAGACGGTTTTTGTAACCTAGCAACAATAAGTGCTTGAGAGAATAGTTCTGGAAGCGCTCTGAAATGAGGTCGTAGGAGCTGCCAGCGCAAAATACGCATTCGGTAGAGGCCCTAAAGCTACAGACGACAGATGACCCGATGACCAGCGGACCAGCGAGTGTCTGACTGCTCTATTCAGGAGTGTACCCACTCCTGAATAGAGCTCGTCTGGTGATACAGTTAGTAAGTGGTAAGCGATTACAAACGCTGGAATAAGTATTGTATTACGTGAATAAGGCATAAATAGCAGCACAAAAGAAACACAGAAGAAACACAGTTTGTGACAGTGGCGTTAAGGCTCGTTGTAAAGAATTCCCAGTAAATTACAGTATATAGGAATACATGTACATGCACAGCTTGTTACTTCATGGCCAATTCACACGGCAGTGATTTGTTATTGATTGTGCGGTCTAGGTGAACACACCGGCAACACACTGGCTCAAGCCAGGCCGTAGTGTCTGGTCGGTAGGGATCAGCTGGTGGAAACATGCTTCACACAGAGACCAATGTTCCACTTGGAGAACATGGCATCTCAGCCGATACAACATAAGGGTTGCTGCTTCCATCTAGGGCACTCTGGAACACCAAGCCTTTCAGCAAAATAACAGTCTGGCATTGAGAGAGCTGGCTGGCTCACTGCACATTAAGGGGATGAAGTCCATGTTTATTTATTACATAACTAAATGGCTGGTGGAAGCTTCAAAGACTGTGTAATAAACATGGGTTTATCTATATCACGTGTCAAAGGCGGATGAGTGACTCGGATACTGATTTACGCGAGAGTACAACATAGAGAATACTCTATAATGTTGTTTTTCTCACTCTCCATTGGACATAATAGGACTTCTAACAGGTCTACAAAGCTGATTGACTTCTCTGCTACCTTGGTCTCTAAAAAGTAAATGCTGTACGGTTATATTTATAATATATATTTATTTTTGAATCCGTAGTAAGTAACTTGAGGATACACACTACCAGTAGAGAATGAATTCTGTACCTGGAAAAAGCTCATCAGGAAGAACATTTCAATCAGAACGCCAGTGTGTGGCTCTATAATAGGCTATAGAGTGTTCCATGTTGCTTCAAGGGATGAAGAGAATCTGTTCAGTGAGTAACGGGCAACAAAATATGAGGAAAACATTCTATGGTTTGTATACTTGGCAGAGTTTTCCACCCACATAATGCTTGGGGGTATTTTCATTTCCATTTGGCCGTCATTTCTGTAACATCTCTTTTTAGCAACCATTATCAAGAGATAAAAAAAAAAATAAAAAGATTTAGGTGATATTTAACTTTGGCAGAAGTTCTCATCTTACAGCTAGCAACTGCAGAGCATTCAACATTCAACTGCAACAATTCAGAGCAGAATTCAGCTCATATAGCATATAACGTCATGGTTGTAGAGACGCTTACTGTTACTGTTGAAACGTTAAAAGAATAAATACATGGGAAAACTGTAATCTTCTCTCAAAATGGAACCCTGGCTGTTTTTTTATTGTAGTTTGCAATGGTAGAAGCATTTGTATCACAACTAACCAAGACACACATTGCAAAGTGTACAGAAACCCACAGACCCATTTGCCGGCGGGACAGCTTTAAGTAGAATAGTTGACACTCTGTCAGTGATTGTCATTGCAGATGAATATTGTTCTCCATCCTTCGCTAACTAAATGAAGTGTATTGTTTGTTCGCTGTGTCTATTTGTTGAAACTATTTTCTGCTCCCTTTGGCCAGGTCGCTCTTGCAAGAGACATTTTAAATCTCAAAGAGACCCTACGTGGTTAAAGAAAGCTTAAAGAAAAAAAAGAAAAAAGAAAACAATTACCGTCCTTTAGCGCTTGTCGCCTTTTTACACTTTTTACACAAGGCAGCATCCTTTTATCTGCATTACATTTAAGATACTCATCTTCTGCTTTGGGGTGATGCACCTTCAAATATTGGATCAAATTGGTCCTGCCGAACGTTCCATCGCGATTAACTTCTCCTTTGTAGACATTACAGATTGCATTCTTATTATCCTGTTCACAGACTTCACACAGATCCGCTGAGATGAACAAAACAAACGCCCGGTTGCCGATCGCGATTACCCTTTGATGACTGGTCGACCGGTGCATCTCTAAACTACCTGCACTGGTTTCACCAAACTCGGGTCCAATAGCGTTGATAAATGTGCGGCTGATTTACCACCTGCGCACACAAACCACCACATTGCTACTGTGGTGGAAAAAAATTTCTTCTGCTGGGGAGAAAAATAGGGTCAGACCGACAGGCCGACCTTGCCCACTCAAAGCAACGCAAACACAAATACAGGTCTTAACAACTAAGTATGGCCTTATTGCTGGGAACTGAGAACTACTGATGTTTGTCTTTATGGTCTTTCCTGGCCAAATACTACTAGATCTTGAATCTATCCAGAAAACCGCTATATGTACGTAGGTGTGAATAGGAGTATGTTTCTACAATGACAAAAATTACATGTTATATGTAATTAAACATGATTTATAATGTAAGGATAGATAGATGCAGAGACAGACAGACAGACAGTCGCTGATCTAGTACAGTGTTGAATATTGAAACTGAAGCATTGCGATAACACATCATTAGCCATAGGTAATACTCTAAAAAGACCCATTCAAGAGTTAATTTGACCAGATACAGTAGATTTAATAAAAATTTCCTATTTAACGGTGATACAAGCAATCTAACAAATATTTATAGTGGTTTTTAAGAGGTGAAATTCATTAAATGGTTTCCGGCAATGTTCTCAAAATACAGAAGTCTCTCTTTTTCCACCCAGAACGGAGGTTTCAGTCTGAAATAGTGGTGTGAAGAAAGCCCACTCATGTAGGCTTATACTGTAGCTGGAAATTGATTTATTTTATTTTGTGTTCAGACTTTTATGTGTAAACAGGGCTGTGTTTCCTTCAAACAATGACTCAAGCACTGCTACTTGTGCGGGAATGCCAAAAGCAGTCATTGTTAATGTAGTATCATACAGTATACTTCAATGAAGACCCTGCACGCATGCTGAATACATGAGAAAGGAGCAACGGCAATGAAATGTCCCCTGGATGATATGAAATGCTCGACTTGTCCTTGAGTGTTACGGCGTTCTGTTACTTTCATCTGATACGAATTCCAGTTAATGAGGAACTTCTGCAAAGTGGAAGTTACGTAACGAATGGTCAGATGAAAGAACTGTAGCCATGTCTGCCATGTGATATATTGAGGGAGAAGTTGGCATTAGCATGATTAGTGAATGTTATTATCCAAGTTAACAACAAAGTAATTTAGCACCGATAGTCGCTTTTATCCAAAGAGACTTAGGGGGTTAGGCATCTTGCTCAAGGGTGCTTACAGGTAGGCCTGGCACGCTGGGCATCAAACCCACAACCTTTCTACAGGCCATCCTGCCGCCATTATAGTAATTGCACAATTTGGCATCTGAAAGGACAGAACGGCGTAGAGGGCATCCGCCGGTCTGTGATGTGAACGGCATCACAGCACAAGTCACGCTCCACCTCTCAATGGGACACACAAACGAAAGCCTGTCTGGCTGGGACGTGCATCCCACGCGCCCCCCGGGGCCACGCCCCCTGTTCCCCCGCTTGCATCTGCCCATGTCTTCAGCGACATTCCTACGGTACCAGACGGTACCCGGCGGTACCATACGATACTAGACCTGCTAGTGAGAGACTGACTGGGCTCTGATCCGACACCTCGGGACCTGGCTCAGAGATGGACCGTCGATCCAGTGGTGGTGGGATGCCAGGGCTTGAGGATCTGCCTGCCGTGTTCGGCGTGCGTGTGCGTGCGTGTGTGTGTGTGCGTGCGTGTGCGCGTGTGTGCGTGTGCGCGTGTGTGTGTGCGTAGCTGGGGGAGAGACGGTGACGGCGTGGGCAGGAAGTAGCCACTGGTGGCTGGAAGGCTTCACAGCC
>JAOEHI010002381.1:0-11718 GCA_025447815.1 Percopsis transmontana
TTGCTGATTCCGGAGGACAATCCACCAAATAAAACATTTCTTCTCGTCTCCACTTCAGTTATCAGCACTTCGATCTCTCACTTAGTGAAATTTTTTTTGTCTTGTAGCATGATTTGTCATTGTTATTTGCACCTTTCAGCTGAAGGGGGGCGTACTATGCAAATTACATTTGCATAGTAATTTATGGGAAGAGTAAAGGCGGAGTGTGTGGCTCGTGCATGTGCGCTCAATTTAGAGTTAATGCTCCTTCATGGTCTCTACTATTTACTGTTTCTAAGTATTCTGTACATTATTTTCTTTTAGATTTCCTGCAGCAAATATAAGAGGTGTTTTCACTACTAGTGAACTAAACTCCAAAAGACTAAATGTATTTGCTTTACTTGGATGTAGTTTGTCTCTGGTCAGTGTCTATAGTTTGTACCCCAGTGAGGCTAGTGTCGGTAAGTTGTTGGTAAGTGAAAATTCTAATCTTTCTATTGTTGTAAAGGAAAACAATAAGCCACTTAACATAACCAACTCAGAAGGCCAAACAAACCAATCAAGAATAAATAGCCAACAGTGCAGATAAAATATCCAAAAAGGGTGAGGAAATCTGGTCAAAATTAACAAAAGAACGAGAAACCACTGGGCCAACCACATCCATTCAGTAACAAGACTCATGTCTGGGTTCTCCTCTGGAGTCAGTAGTTCACCACAGGACAGTGGCAACAACAGGGGCCAATAAACCTTTAGTTCAATCATCCACCTTATGGTTAAACCTGTCATAATTTGATCAATAAAAAAGTCCTCCTACTACTATGCTCATGAATGCTGTTTTTCAGTTCACCCTGTGGTTGGCTTGTATGTGTGTGAAACAAGGCTGTTAAAACCTAAACATTTCCTAAAACATTCCCATTAAAGTAAAATGATGAAACTGTGGCCAACCCCCATTTTGGTTTGATTGATACTGTATTGAAAGATAATCTGGTGGTGAATTGTTGCATGATACTTAACATGAATTATGTGATTGTTGAAAGTAATGAGAACGCCTATGCTCTTGATTAGGCTATCAAAACCAAGTTATAAAACCTACCGTCTTTCTCCAATCCCATGGGTAAACTTATTAAACATGATAGAGCAGCTGTCACGTTTAGTTTAATTTGTTTAATGTATTTATTGTCTAATACAGTAGCCTACAGAAAAACAGAATGAAAACATCAAATGATTTCCAAGACATATCTACAGATCTAAGACAGAAAGGATTTCTGTAAATACTAACTGACAATTTGGTCCTACATGAACATTTGGGGGAAATTCTCCCCCTCAATGCATATTGTGGTAACGGTCCTGGGTGAGAGAGAGTGAAAATAGATAACAGACTAATGATGCATTCACATGGCAGGAGGTAAAAGGGAGAAGGCAAACTAGATGTCAAACTATATGAGTACAATTACAAGTATTACAAGGATCAAGGATGCTCAAGGATGCTTACAGGTAGGCCAACTCCACAGCCAACAATTTTGCGCTGGCCAGTGGATGCCGATGGGATGAGACTCAACCGGATGTTGATTTATATCAAAGATGGAGGACGAGAAGCTCTCAAAAAATATAGGAATGTCGTCTGGGCCACAGATTGCCGGGGAAGCCCCCAGACCCATCGCATTCATCAACATTTTCAATATAATTTGCTCACGAATTAAGGTGCGCTGCATTGATCGTGCAATATTAACATCATATTTTGCATGTTTGAATACAGTTATCTAGAATCACGAATATATGTGACAACAATCAATTCAAAACCCCCGTGCTGACAGGGATTTAACAATTCATTTAGACAGGACAGGATGAAAGTGTACCACTAGCTTCAAACCCATCCCCCGCCCTGCCTTTGGTAAAGCAGATCACACCACTATTCTTCTCCTTCCAACCTACAGACAACGGCTAAAACAGGAAAAAACGTTTTTCCGAGCAGTTTAAAAATGGAGTGACCATCACCACTCTCCAGGACTGCTTTAAAACTACAGACTGGGTGATGTTCAGGGTTGCAGCTAATGGCAACATTGATGAATACACTGACTCTGTCTCAGCATACATCATTAAAAGCATGGATGATGTCGTCCCGTGGGTCAATGTTAAGACTTTCCCCAACCAAAACTGTGGTTTTAATTGACTGACGTAATAACAGAAATGTTAGTGATGTGGTTGATAATTTACTACATGATGCATTTTAAATCACATATACTGTAGGGGAATAAAAGCACGGTATATATTAGACATTTTAGATGACAACATTTGTGGAAACGAAGTTAATCAAACCAGCAGGACTTTTAAGGTTAATGAATAGAGTAATGGAAGAAAACACCCACACCAAAAAGAATAGGCTACATTGTAAATGTAGGAAACACACATGCTCAACTATCAGGTATGCATCTCTATGTATTCCTCTTTAAAACCCCTAAAAATACTATATTCCAAAATAAATATGAGCTTGTATTATTACAATAGGCAACATTTATTACATAACTTTATTTAAATGGATTAGACAAATACACCATAAACAAAAACAGTGAAAACATTGGCAGTGATTGGATAAATCAAGTTCAAAATTACTGGCTATGAAAATCAAGAGGTGGAGAAAATAAATAAAGAAAAAATGCTCTTTTTGCCGCAAATATGCATTCAGTTTAGGGAGAATTGTAACGGTGCGTCGGCGGGAGGTGTGTGTAAGCGCAAGCCGGAGAGAGCACAGAGGCCGCCGAGGAATAAGGGTACGCATTACGCGTATAATTTAATAAAAATTAAAGGAAAGCAACACATGCTACAGGTGCTCTAAGCAGGCACAACAAAACAATGACTCACGGCATAAAAGGCTGTGAGTGAAACTTAAATAAGAGTCTAAATTAAACATAAATTAATGCACCTGTGCAGGGCTAATCCCCACAGGTGCGCAGGCAAGGAGGAACGCACGTAGCGTGCACAGAAGTGTGCGCGCTGATCATGACAAGAATAGGCATATGGCACAGTGACCCGGAAGTGCTACCAATTTCGTAGAGTCTGAGTCTGATCACCGCGGGTGGGAAAAGTAATGTGCTGGTAGAATTTCGGCAAAACTTTCCTCATGTTTGCACCGTTGAAGTCACCAACAACAATAAAGGCTGCCTCAGAGTGAGTGTCCTCTGGTCCATTAATTACTTTAAATATGTCATCTAGCGCGTGCGTTTTATCCGCCTGTGGGAGGATGTAGGCTACACTGCTGTGATTATAACTGAGCTGAATTCCCGAGGGAGGTAGAAAGCCGATTCCGTTCCCCTCTGAATTCCTGTTTCCCTTTACGGTGAATACTAAAAATCTTGCGTATTTGCCAGGATTTCTGGCAATACGTTGCTTCTGTGTACATGTTCACAGAAGCAATGTGAGTGAGAAGCACATCTGGATTGCGGAAAGCCAACTGGTCCAAAAAGTATTTTCTTTTTAATACACAATATTTCTTGTCCATTTGTATGTGACATTTATTAAGACTTATTTCAGAATTAGCTTATTTGAGCCACACAAAGTGTAATACTACATGTAGGCTGTATATTCTCATCTGGATGCTTTAATATACAATTTTTACATTTAATTCAAGATGTCTATAATAATGTATTTTCATACATAAAAGACGAAAAATTGTTCCCCAAAGTGCAGTTGTTAATAAAAATAATCATAACAGTAAGAGATGAAAAAATAGAAATAAGAAATCTGTTAATAATAAAAACTTCTTACATGTACCATGCCATATAATATCAGTTCATTATTTTGTATTGAAAGTGCAATTGCGCATTTCAGTAATTTTACTTGGAAGGTGTTTTTAGTGTATCACAGTTCAGTTATTTTATATTTTCAGGTTTGAGGGTGTTGTGAGCATATTTGTGGGAGGGGGCACAGTCCATTGATCAGTCTGACAGCTTGTGGGAAGAAGCTGTTCAGCACCCTTCTGGACCTTTCACATATGCTCCTGTACCTCCTACTTTAAAGCAGAAGGGGAAACACACAATGACATGGGTTATGAGGGTCTCAGATCATCTTTGTGCCTCTGCTGAAGCAGCACTGATGGTAAATCTCTGACAATAAAGGCAGAGGGGCACCAATGATCCTGCTAGCAGTTCTCATTATCCAGTAAAGTAGGTGACGTTCCGATGCCCTTCCGATACACCTTGTGTTTTATAATTTAGAATATCGCCGTATGTTTTTGGATCCATGATTCCAAAGCAAACCACCGTGCCAGCAAGAATATAAATTCACGTGGGTTGTCACCTGTACTATTTGCGCCCTCTAATTGTTGTGTCTAATTGTCATCTTAGATCTCTAATTATAGCTCATTTTGGAGTAGGGAATAGGCCTAATGAAAATATGCGGTTTGTAACTTTCC
The DNA here is from genome assembly GCA_025447815.1 of Percopsis transmontana. Taxonomy (NCBI): domain Eukaryota; kingdom Metazoa; phylum Chordata; class Actinopteri; order Percopsiformes; family Percopsidae; genus Percopsis; species Percopsis transmontana. The sequence goes on from JAOEHI010002381.1 coordinate 4,388, forward strand.
ATAGGCTATATTTTATTTCATATGTTAATGATAAGGGAACAGATTTTGACAAGGTAGCTAAATAGCCTATCTCACCAAGGCGTTTTCCTAACGGAGAAATACAGGTATCGATCCACAGGTACATGACAGATAGTCCTTTAAATGGAGGTCATTTTTGTGACGTTGCTATATATTTAACCTTATAGATATTATGCTTCCTTCCTCCTTTATTTTAGATATGCATTCCTTTGTTCGTTCGTTCATTTACTCACTAATTTTATTAAATTAATGAGTGAACCCTGCATAGCAAAAATAGCCGAAGGATGCTTTCTCCAAAATTGCCTATATCAGCTACAAAAATTGCAAGTCTATAGCCTATTCCTGTGCCTATGTAGAAATTATCAATAAAATGGTCGATAGATAAACTAGTTTGTGAAAATTATTTTATTATCTCAAAACAATCAACAAATAATAAAAGCAATTGCATTTGGACGTGGGCTCAAATATAATGATACAGCCATTAGTATAGGCTGAATTTGACATATAACCAATAACAAGTAAAAAAGGTTTTAAATGTTTTGCTTACAATAACAGATTATTAACAGGAATGTGACAACCTCCTGTGTGCCGAAACAAATTAAGATAGCAGCAACGCTTATATTATATGGCTTATTTCGCTTTCCGTACATCCAGTTGAGCATGGGCGTTTCTGCAGATTTCGTCTACAAACTGGCTTCCTCAAAGGGGAACACGAATTCCTAAAGAGAACTGAGAGCTGCAACACTGCAACAAATTACTGCAATATCCTAACCCCAGTGCGAGTTATAACCATAAAGCAGACCCCTCCCATGTCCAGCTGATAGATGGAAAAACCAGCCGTTGAGACAGCAGCGTCAGGTATGTTAGGCTCCAGCCAGGTCTCAGTAAAATATTGATGGCCAGGTCTCGGTATGTTCATTGAAGCAATGTTGACCTATTTATGACATGACACCAACACCATATAACTTAGTACATTTATTCATTAATAATTTTAGTAACAAAATTACGCAATCCTCTTCATTAGCCATTCGCGCTTCAGCCTAACGAGTCACCAGAGACTCTGCTACCCCCCTGTTGGATGAGCGGTGTATCGATTATGACAAGCCACAGCGCAGAAACATGCGTTCTGTACTAAAAACACGTGCGTGCGCATTTAAAACTGCGTCCGCGTACCTTGCGTAGGCTATGAACAGCCCTAACACACATATTTACCAACTATTTCTACTAATTGCAACAGTTTTCAACAGTCTGGGGTTGTTCCCGAGGAATGTTGGGAGGCCAAAGCCAGAACGTGGAAATAATTTTTGCCCTGACATCAATATATGTTTTTTTCTGTAAATATATTCAATTGACTACCTTGGCTGCATTCGGGATGGTGTAACGTTTACTTTAGGCTATGTTCAATGAACCTAAACTGCAGTGAACTGAACGTCAGGTTACAAAACAGGGAGTTGGGTTGTGGGTTGAACAACGTTCAAAAGAATGAACTTAAACTGCAGTGAACTGAACGCCAGGTTACAAAACAGGGAGTTTGGTTGTGGGTTGAACAACGTTCACATGGCTAACAACAACAAAGCTGTCTTGTGTGCTCTGCTGCTGTCGATTGTTGTGTTTCAACTAGGATTCAATATGTCCACTATGGTATTGTCAACATATTCACTGCTGGCCAAAAATTTTTCGCACACTAATATTTCGTTTATCCTTTAGCTATTAATTACGGTGCGCATTTGCTGTGGCGTTGTTTCGACCTCCGTCCAGTTACATGCATTTTTGCCCGCAATATTGTAGATTGTCGAACCACTCCGTAAAGTCTTCACCAGCACATCCCAAACACTTTCAATGTGGCCAAGGTCAGGACTCTGGTGGCCAATTCATATGGGAAAATTATTCCACATGCTTCCCAAACCACTCTTTCACAATTTGATCCCGATGAATCCTGGCATTGTCATCCTGGAATATGTCCGTGTATCAGGGAAGAAAAAAATATTGGATAACCTGGTCATTCAGTAGCCCACATTGATTCAGGTAGGCTTACTCAGCTGACTTCTTTTTATTGCCATATTATGTTACATGCTGAGCCTCGACCTTACCAAATTGAAGCAACCCCAGATAATAACACTGCCTCCAGTCCAAACGACTTTTTTTTGGCCAGGCAGTGTAAAATTACTAGTAGGGTATTATAGATTAGATTGGGACTCTTGCATTTGTAATCGATAAACCAGGAAACAGAAAATGATAATGTCCTCTGCATTTCCATAACATAAAAATATCACTTGATTTTGCACACACAGAGTTACGCTTGCTGCACTTTGAACTGTCACCCATATCCTATAGAGCTAAGTGAATCATATTGGTGAAAAATTAACTTGTGTAATAACCTATTAACTACACAGGGCTTTTGAGATCAGGAGAAACCCCAGGGTAAACAACAAAACTACATCGTCGAAACTGTTGATTGTTGGAATCAACTTCAAACTCACAGTAAGAACTGATTTTTGCAACAGCGTTGTCAAATTTTGATTAACCCTTAAACCTATATTATCGAATTAGTGCCCTTGGTTAACGATAACAACAGTTTGCATATGGCTATAAATGGAAAAGCTATGTGCATTTATTTAAAACATAGATCTAAACACAAGCGCTTAAAGTAGGACAGTTAAAGAAATTTTTATTGTTAAGCGTAATGCTTGCACAGTAGGCTACATCAAGATAAAAATTGCAATATAAGTCTAGGCCTTCTTGTAGTTCACAACTGTTAAGGCCTATGAGCCGCTAAACACTAGTGAGCAGATTATGAAACTAAGTTATTTGGCTTTTACTTTTTTTACTTTTTGTCATATTTTTTTCAGTTTTTAATTTTTAAAGTGGTCTAATATGAAAATATCATTCAATATCCATACATCACATTTCATATTTCCATTTGAATATTGATTACTTATATATTTTGATATTCTGGACATTGCCAAGTATCTTTTTTTAATCTCGTCTGAACTATTGCAACTTTCATTATTCTGGCAACAGTCAAACATCGCTAGTCCAAAATTCTGCTACTAGATTGCTGACATCTCCCCAATTTTAGCATCTCTCCACTGGTTACTGTTAATTGTTACGTTTAGAATTGAGTTTTAGATTTTACTGATTACTTTGAAGCAGTTAGATCCTCTGTGTGGGCTGCTATACTCTAGAATGCTCTTCCTGAGAAGATAAGATCAGTACCATATTTAAAATAACTTCCTAAAACATATTATTCTGTCAGTCATGGTGTGTTACATTCAAAATGTAACACTATACTATTGTCATGCCTATAGTAATTTCAAATAGCTGCTTTATCAATTGATTTGTTTTCCAGACATTTTACGTGTAATTCCTCTATCTCTTCTACTGTAGATAATGAAGCTGGAGATCCGCCAGTACGATTCCTCAGACAAGGATATGGTCCTTTCTCTGTTCAGTGATGGTATTCTAGAGCACATCGCCCCGTGTTTCTTCAATGCTATTAGCAGCCCACTCTACCTCAGCATCACCCTGGGTCTATGTGCAGCTGGCTACATCCTGGGTTCTATTTTAGGGGCCTTGGTGTTTGGAGCAAGTTGGGTGGGTCTAATCTACTACTGCTGCCACGAACTTTATGCCGGTTTTGTTAGGGAGAAACTTCGCACAGACATGCAGGACATTCCTGCTAACTATCTGGCCCCACCAGATAATTGCTTCTGGGTGGCTGAGGCTAAATTCAGTGGAACATCTAAAGTCGTCGGTATAGTGGCTGTAGTGGCAAAACAAAATGGCTTTCAGAGGTACGCGGAATTGTTCAGAATGATTATCTCGCCCTCGTGCCGAAGGGCAGGCCTGGGTTCCAGACTTACCCAGACGGTGTTCGATTTCTGTAAAGAACGGTCCTTCTCCAAAGTGGTGTTGGAGACCAGCTCCACTCAGACAGCTGCTGTAGCCATGTATAAGAAGATAGGATTCATCCATGTCTTCTCAAACACTAACACCCATGTTTCTGAGTGGATGACAAAGCTGGCCAGGGTTACCATTCTCAAAATGGAAAAGAATATTTAAACCAATTTGTAATCCTGACTGCAGTCTGCTGGTATTCCATTCCAGAACCATTAACATTGATCTAAATTACTCTTCAGTGCTTGTCTACAAACTACATACTTTATGTGCCCAGAAGATACCATTTCTATTTAAGGCTTTATGGCAAGTAAAGCATCATTTGATGTATTTTAGGGACACTCCTTGATGTCAACAGTTGTGAAAGCATGGTTTGAAAATCAGAAAGCACATGCATGTCCTACACCAGTGTTGAGTGGCTTGCATTCCTCTCGTGAGAATGTAAGGATTGTTTCAACCATGCCCACTACTTTTACTTTGTGTTTTATCGACAAATCAGGTTTTAAAATACAGTTTGTCTTACAGATTTAATAATGTATTTGCAATAAATACGAAAAAAGAACCTTTATTTGCCTTTGCATTCTGTAATTCCCTAGTATCTACACTATTGCATGTGAATATGAGTAGTAATGATAATCTTGCAAAAAATTAGCAGTTGCTGTCTCTATAGCAGGTTCACACTGAGCACATGGGACAGACGTGAAAGTGTCTGGAGACACCATGGTGAACGTTTTACTGCCTGCTCTCATCTGTGAAGAGAACAGGGCACCAATGGCCGACCTGACAATTCTGGTGTTCTCTGGAAAAGCACAGGTGAGCAGCCACTAGAGGATGTCGGGCCCTCATGCCACCCTCATGGAGTCTGTTTCTGACAGTTTGGTTAGAAACATGCACACCAGTAGCCTGCTGGAGGTCATTTTGTAGGGCTCTGGCAGTGCTCTGGCAGTACTCCCCCTGTTCCTCCTTGCACAAAGAAGCAGATACCAGTCCTGCTGCTGGGTTGATACCCTTTTACGGCCCTGTCCAGCTATTCTCGTGTAATGGCCCATCTCCTGGTATCTCTTAAGACTGTACTGGGAGACACAGCAAACCTTCTTGTGATGACACGTCTGGATGTGCCATCCTGGAGGAGCTGGACTGCCTGTGCGACCTGAATGGGCTGCAGGTATCGCCTCATGCTACCAGTAATGATAAAGACACTAGCAAATCGCAAAACTAGAGAATAATCGGTCAGGAAGGATAAGGAGAGAGCAATTGTCTGTGGCCACCACCTGCAAAACCATTCCCTTTTTTGGCAGTGTACTTTGAGAGCACTAAATAAATAACCAAAGTACCATTTGTAAATGCACTGGAATGGAATGGCTTTGTGTACTTAATATTACTCTAATAAATAAAAGAATAAATAAATGTGGAAATATATATTTCCACATTTATTTATTCAGCACCAGGGGTTTTCTACATGTAGTTTTCTTTTGAAAGCCTCTACTCGTTCATGCTGCACCAGTGTTTATGTTTGCACCTTGAATTGCTCTGTTAAGCTTCTTCATTCTTGACATAGTTTCTGTCAGGTAGGCTACATATTTTTCCTTTTTTGCCTTGACTTGCTGAATTGTGTCATTAGCAACGCTTTTGTAGCTACATTCGTTGTAACTGTGATGTAGTAGCCTACCTGGAAACGTAGTAGTGAGTAGGTTGGTATTTTCATATACAATGCATTTTACCACTGTGTTTCCATATAGTAGGGATCTCGATATCGTTAATAAATGCATGCCTGGCTTGTAATGAGGATTCAAGGAGCTGTCACTCTGTCGTGTGTTTACAGAATAACTGACCTGTCACATCTCTCAATGTTATTCTTTTTTGAAATTATGTTAATTGGCAATTTGAGCTATGTATTAGCAGAGTATGAATTAGTAGAATAAACAACTCAATAAAAGTTATATTGGAGTGCAAAATTCCCTCTGGGATTTGGGGACACAAAAGAACTATTCCCCACCTTGAAATTATACGACTTGACAGCAGGTTTACTCCAACACAATGCACTCTATAATTGGTCCCTAGTGGACACGCCATTGTAAAGGTCGAAACGTGTAACGATCCCCACATGGATAATTATGAAGTGTATAATGGTAGGCTACCATCATAATGTTAAAATAATAATAGTACTTGACTGAATGCCAATGTGTATGTGTGGTATTTTAATGCAGGCTGATTAAAAAATTATGCAAAACACATTGATAAGAAAACGGAATAACTGAAAAAACACATTGGTTTCTGATCGGCGTGACCGCTGACTGAACAGATGAGGTGCCAGGATCAACAAAGCCTGGCTGTTAGCCTGGTCTGGAGCAGGCTAGCTTCACTGATTGCACAGAATAAATCACCATGGCAACTTATGCGCTACTGCTTTCATGAATCCGAGTTGCGGCTTAATTCAGACAGGATGTCTGGAAAATCCCGGCTTAATCTGCTATCTTGGTTTTGTGAAACAGCCCTCTGAACCTTTCTAGCCTTTATTCAGGTTTTTGCCTGTTTATCTACCCTGATCTTGCCTCATGGTTTGGTTTGTTAGTTACGGAGTACCTTCTGGATTACCTTGACATTGAGTGGATTGTGGAATTTGGACTGAAAATAAACGATCTCTCTGGATTACCTTGACATTGAGTGGATTGTGGATTTTGGACTGAAAATAAACGATCTCTCTGGTGCAACTCAACTGTTCAGACAGCACATACAAAGTAAAATGCCCTACCAAAAGATTTATAGCCTCTGTCTGTGCAACTCAACTGTTCAACTCAACTGCAAATCGTAATACACTGTATAACCTGGGACTACACACATCACTTGGGACTAGGACTACAACACAAAAAATAATGTCATTGCTCACTGAAGAGTCGTTTTTTTTTTTTCGATAAACAAAAGTGGAGCTATGTACACATACTGCCCTTTAAAGGATTAAAATCCCCAAAATATATGTATATTTCATGCTGAAGTAGTTTTAAAAGATTGATTTATTTAAAGTGGAAAAAAAAATTTATAATATTTTTACAGCAGTTTTTGTGAAGCTGAAAGGTTTTGTCATCAAGAACAATTGCACAATTGCTTTAGGATATTTAAAGATATCTTAAGGGTTAAAAATTATGAATAGAAAAATTATGATTCAGTACATATTACCATAGTGCATGAAAAGAAAAACTGTTCTTTTTTTTGTTTAAAGCCTATTCAACTATTCAAGAGCCCAATGCTCCCGGCAAGGCAGCATCTCCACCTCGGCGACACTCACGAAGAAGAGACTCATGTTAGTGGGTCTAGAGCAGGGGTGGGCAATCATTTTTTCCCTGGGGCCACATGAGAAACAGAAAATATTGTGGAGGGCCGGGCCAAAAGGCGGAAGTCAATTCTGCATAATATTAATT
>JAOEHI010002382.1:0-11715 GCA_025447815.1 Percopsis transmontana
GCGTGGAGTTATACGCCGATGTATACTGGATACCAGGCAGTGTAAGACCTGAGCATTGTGAATAATAAAAGCGTGCACGGCACCGTGAACAGGAACTATTCTCGTGGCCCAATGGCGTTGGCTCTGTATACAGAGCCAACGCCATTGGGCCATTGTCTAAAATGTTTGATTGTCAAGAACAAATATAAAATAAACCTAACAAGATGCCGTTTCTGCCTGGACAATGAATGTGTTTTATCTCTGCGTAAGCTTCACTTCGTCGGTGCCTCAGTGGCTGTTTGATTTGGAGTTTTTAGTTAGTTTTGTTCAATCTTAGGACAAATCTTCACTACATTGCCATTTTGATCATTGATTGTGAGTTTTGTGCCTAGAGTTGTGAAAAATGACACTAAGGTTCTGTCATTTGAGGCAAAGTGGTTAAAAAAAAACTGTATTACATTTACATTTAAGCATTTAGCAGACGCTTTTATCCAAAGCGACTTACAATTAGTAGCCTAAATTACTTTACCTATTAATTTGCACAACATTGCTGTCAAGTGTATAATTCGCTCCTCAAAACGATTAATATTTACAATAATCTAAAATGATCACTCTTTAAACAGTCAATAATTGCTAACTTTTTTTAAAGGGAGGATAGAATAAGGATTTTTAGTGGGATTAGTGCTATGAAGTAGAAAGCTCGGTGGCCGAGGTACTGAGATGAATTCTGAAGAGGTGGGTTTTAAGTCTCCTGCGAAAGATTGATTAACTACATATTTTATATGTTCTCTCCATATTAATCTTGCATCAAAACACTCCCTAAGAAACGCCCTGTCATTTCAGTTGTCAGGTTTTCAGTCGTGTATGTAAGAGCATTTTACGTGTGTGAGAGTGTTTCAGTTGTGTATGTAAGAGAATTTTACATGTGTGAGTGTTTCAGTTGTGTCTGTAAGAGCATTTTACGTGTGTGAGAAAGTGTTTCAGTTGTGTATGTAAGAGCATTTTACGTGTGTGTGTGTGTGAGAGGGTCTCAGTTGTGTATGTAAGAGCATTTTGCGTGTGTGTGAGACTGTTTCAATTGTGTGTGTGTATGGTATTTCTGAATAATGTCCCTTGGGGCCCCTCATAGGTTGGCGCCCTACGTTACTACCTCCTGGGACGCTCATTCGACCTCTGCTCGGACCACGTGCCCTAGCATGAAGTGGCTCCACAGCATGAAGGACACCAACACGCGGATCACCCGTTGGTATCTAGCTTTACAGCCGTTTAAGTTCAGGGTGATCCACAGGCCGGGGGCGCAGATGGTCGTGGCTGACTTCCTCTTTCGCCCTCAAAGGGGGGGAGTTGGCTAGGCCGGATGGGGCCCTGGCTTGAGTCAGGCGGTGTTTAAGTGTTTAAGCCCTGTGTGTTGTACACGATTGTGGTGTGTGTAATAAAACCGTGTGAGGCACGTTGAGCAAAGTACCGTGTGGATAGTTGGTGTGTGTTGTTTGTAATAAATTGAGAGTCCTAATTTAAAATTTTGTGACTTCAGTATTGATTTGTCTCTGCAATCAAAGTACAGGCAGTACACAAGCCTGTTGTCAATGTCATTATCATCAAGACGGCGTAGTTACCTGTAGTATTTATACCTGTGGTACCTGGAAAGTTGCCTTCCTCATCTGCAAAGCTCCTTAACCAGAAAACCGCTCATTGTGCATTACAACTTACATGGTTAAATGCCACAATGCTCAGGATCTTGGATAATGTGCCATTAGATAACTCTACAACTGGGTTGCTTCTCTTTTGAAGCCTTTTGGTAGTTTCTGATAAAGTACACTATTGACAACGAAACGATCCTAATATAGACAGGAAGTAGAGCCAAACTTCTTCTAAGTTCCTCCTTTACCGCTTCCCCCTATCTCGTTGCTCTGTGTATAAACGCAATATACAATGCATATGTAATAACATCTTGGCCTATTGCCTATGCCTAACCCCTACCTGCTCCGTGTTATAGCGTCTGCTAAATTACCTAATTGTAATTGTAGACTAATTAAGTTATTGATTCATATTTGTGTGGATACATATGCAGCAGGCTGAGAAATAATGTGTTGCTTTGTGGAGAAAACCCCTCAGAGCTCAGCAACAAAACCCTTCAAAGTTCATACAAGACAAATAATTCAGAATCAAAATTACATCTGAGATGTGATTGGCCCTGGGAGGAGAGGATCAGAGGAGAAGACAGAAAAAAGATTTCATGAGTGAGAGCCTCTCATAGCCCTCAGAGGGATTGTGGGAACAATGTTTTGCTCTAAATCCCTTTACAGCAGAGAAAGAGATGGCGGTTTCCTGCTGCATGTTATCATCTCAGCTATGTACTAACTGTACCTAATTAAAATCTGGTCCTGACCTTATTTCACACACAAGTAACCACACAAGAAAGCATCAAAAAAATAGAAGGAGAACGAGGCGAGGGGTTGTGTAGGTGTTTCAATGTTAATCACACTTTCATAATTTGTCACCGTGGCAAAGATGTCCCTTTAACTTTGTCAGTGTGTGTGCGTATGCCATTATTTGACTCCAAGAATTACACAAAGTGACATTTCACTTTAACTTAGACTTTATATAGTTTAGGTTTTAAACATATGCCAGGTGTTCTTTTTTGTAAATAACAGTCTCAGTCCTGCCAGTTCACCAGTAGGCTATTATCAGTGACACAAACCAGCCTGTCAACACGTAAGCCACCACAGAGATGGCATACACATTCACATTTTGTAACAACCAGACCCCATGCCCCCCCCTGGTCGAGCTCGCCGGTGTATTAAGCCACTGGCCGTCGGCCATCCACGTTCCCAACGCATCCCATTCATGCACACACCTGTCTCCAATCCCCTCATCCCAAGAGGCTATATAAACGGGATGAGGGAAATGGTCAGTGATTACTCAGTGTATATGTTCGTTGTTTGCTTTCCTTTTTGAAGCACGTTTGGAATACTTTATTATATACTGAGCATATGCTCTTTTGAAAGCTCATCTACGTCTGGTGTGTCTCTTCGCTTGCAATCCTCTCACCCTCAACTCGAACGCCTTACACATTTAAATTTCACCCAGCCTAGAAAGACAAGAAACAACTAAGTCAGGGAATTAACTACTGCACATACTGTATCCCTTTCTTTTCCATTTTTACGAGTGTCGTGGATGGTTTGGAAGTTTGATGGATTCTAGATTTGTTGCTATGGTTTTAATATTTTCGAAATTTCTGTTTCTCTCTCTCTCTCTCCCTAGTTATGTCTCACATTGATAGAACAGGTTGCATCATTGCCGTAATTACATGGGGAGCTGAATACCCTGAACATTGGGGAATGACCACTCCCCCACTGAGCCATTTGCTTGGACACAAGCGAGCACTGTAGTCATCTTGTTCGACAGCTCGCACAGCTCTTTACTAATTGTGCCCATTGTGGTGCAACTGAAGGAAATTACCTGGACCTAGAAAAAATTCAGTTAATCACCATCACATACCATTGACAAATTGCATGACATTCAAGACACAAGATTTCAGTCAGCTGCTTATGACGCTAAAACGCACAAAGAAATGTCAATAGTTTAACCCTTACGTGCCCACCTATTCTAATTTCGTGCTTTTTCGAACAATGACCAAACTCCCTATATCTCCGCTTTCCAATGATAGATTTAATTTCTGAAATCTGCCTCGTAGTGCTGACGACGCAAATATTTTGGATGATTCAAGATGGACGTCATACAAAAAAAAGTCAGTCGAGAATGAATGAGACCAGTCTGCACTTTGCCCGGCATTTACATAGACAGAAAACCACTTAGCTGGATAAACTGAGGTAAAAAAATTTGAAAACGTTTCTAGTCATGATTTATCTCAATGTTTTGTCATGAAATTAGGTTATATGACAGTAAAATACTTTCTCATCAGCGCCAACATTATGGCGTAGCTGAGGCTACAGTAGCATACCATGAGCTAGAATTATGCTGCACTTTTTTGTAATTTTCTCATCTGCTTTTAATGACATGTATTTCCAATTACAGTGTATTACAGAGTGCATTTTGTATGACTTTTGTTGTTGGATAGTTATCTTTTATTTCGCTGGTCAGGTGACAGACATAGGTGACGGGACCAGTTACAAGTGACGGACGAGTTTGCTGTATCTATCATTGCTGTATCGCAAAAACACAAGACCATCACGGACGTTCTTGCAACACTGAAGAGGAAGAGGCCGCTGATTGCTGATGAGCTTGAGCTCATCGCAGCTCATGTTGCCGAAGACGACGAGGGGATGGATGCAGAGGAGAAAGACCTCATTGACCAGGAGCTGCTGAGTGACTGGGGGAAGGAGGGGGATGAAGAAGAGAAGGCATATGACCTGCCATCATCCTCAGATTGGTAAGTAACATGTATTTGATCACATCTGTTTTGTAATACTTCATATGTAAAACTTACATTTCTAATAATTAATTTTATTTGGTTGGTTAGGTGTTGGTTAGTCATTCTTCAATAGGTCAGGGAGGAAGCGCAAATGCTTCTCTGACCCCATGTCTTTTCCTTCGTATGCTGATAGGGACACAGAAACACCAGTTCCAATACCGCAGACTGCCACCAAAACACTGCATGAAATAGTTTTTTACTCATGCCATTGCCTCAGATATCTGTAGATTTACTAACCGTAAGGGGTGGGAGCTTGTACTTAGTAGTACGTCGTATGCAAACGGTGCAGGGGCATGATGTGACCCTGGAGGGGTTCCCTCCCTAATATTCATCTATACTAGTCTCTGCAGGGATCGTGGGCCAAACTCTTTATGTTGTGTAATCGTTTTAAGGCATTTTTGGCTGCTCTGCATGTAATAAATCCAGTCACAGAAAACAAGATAGTCTTAGGAAGTTGCGCTATTTGATAGACCCCCTCAAAAATAAATGTTTAGAGTTATTCCAGCCAAGCCACCTTAGCATAGATGAGCGTATGGTAAAATCTAAAGGTCAGTCAGGATTTAAGCAGTATGAGTATATAGTAGTAGCAGTATATAGTATTGTTATACTATGTAATCTGTACTAAATGTACTAAAAATACATAAGTTATGTAACCTTATGACACAATGCTGTCCTTATTCTAGGAGAATGTTATTTGTTTGTAAAAAGTGGTGGTTAACCAGTTCAACTATGCTGTAAATGTAATCTACTTTAATAAATTGGTTGTATTCTTTTATATGTACAAAGTCAGTAGTAAGTTGTATCTGTTGAATAAAGTGCATTGTATGTCTTCAGTCTGAAATGGGCTTAAATAAATATATACTTCATGTGCACTACTATTAATGTTATGTTTAAATCTGTCATTCTTATTGACTGCTTAATTAGAGAGAGAGAGAGAGAGAGAGAGAGAGAGAGAGAAAGAAATGTAAACCATTGTGTCTGTCTTTATTATCAGTTTTCATGTATACGTTTTGGTGAGAAAGAGACTGTTTGGAGAGGAATTCTAAATCATTCTAAAACATTCCAAATCACGGTTTCTGTATTTTCTTTTTAACGTTATCTTAACTTTTGAACAGTTAAATGTCTTCTTTATCTTGTAGAGAAATACGCAAAAAATCTATTTGTTTGTGAATGAAATGAAATGTTGACAATTTTTTAGGCTATACAGTTGGAGAGGATTTTAAAATATTTCATAACTGAATCAAGATTACCATATATAGTTTACATAATTTTATAGAACAGGTCCTTGAAAATGGTATGTATATCTCATTGATTGTATGTAATATACTGAAGAAATAGACGGTCATCCAGCACCAGAAAATTGACATCATCACACGGGCATGATATTGTTTTAAACTATTTTTCACACGGCTGCGAAAATACTCCAATGGCTGATAGAGTTCAGTTGCGGAAGGAAGGCTGGCCTTCCATTTTAGCACTGCTGGAATGCTCTTCCACTTCAACCAGCTGAGATTTTTGGCCTTTGTTAGAGCCAGGGTTAGAGTACTTAGCGACCCAAGTACAGACACAGGCAGGCAGGCAGGCAGTGGGGTTTAGGGAGTTTAATAGAATAGAATAGTTTAATAGAATAGAAGGTAACAAAGAAAACAGGCAAAGGCAAAACTACAACAAAAGAAGCTTACGGCTCGGGGAAGTCCAAGAAAACAGAAAGATTCCACAAAAGCAAAACTTACAGGCATTGGTACGGACATAGGCATAAAACCCCCTCCTATCTACAGGAGATAGGAGTTAAGAGGTTCTCTAAACATAGGCTGAGGTAAAGTGAAGTGAGGGGGATCACAGAGAGCCTGAACCCCCGATGCAATTAACATACTGTACCAACCCCCTTTCCACAAACACTGCCAAATGGGTGTGTGTTTCTTAACAAAAGCAACTGTCTAAACAGATTTGTAATTGTAAAACACAGGATATAAAGGTAGTATATAGTTCAAATATGAAATATTCCATAACAGTCTCCACCTTGTGTAGGCATAGTAGCAGGTAGCCAATGTTCTTTTTTTATCCGCCGTGGTATGTTATGATTGCGGTTTCTGTGAAGAATTAAGTTCTGTGTTCTGTGAATTGTCATTGTTCAATTTGTGTTTGTAGCTACTCTCGTAACGAGGGTTATGCAGGATTTGTTATTATCGTGTCTTGGCTCATTCTTGACATACTAAAATTCACTAATTGTTCTGTAAACACCATTGCTTCATAGTCAACTGTATATAGGCCCACTGTCGTTTGTGAATTATTTTCACAACTAAAAATGTTTCAAAAATATCCCCCCCTGATTTTTTCACAAATCTCACCCTGGAAATCTAACACTGGAAGTTTCATTTTCCATCACTGGACAGGGTTTAGTGTTCTGTTGCTTGTGAACGTTTCTTTTTGTTCTTTTTTACCTAATCTTTTATATGATCCGGAGTAATGAGTTGTCTCAGTGAGTAATTTGTTCATTTTCATGGATGCGTGAACCACCAGCGGATAGCGGTCAATATTTTCATGCGTTTGGTGGAGCCTTTCCTGGGGAAAGGAAGAAATGTAGCGACAGACAATTTCTTTAACTCATTTTAACTGGCAATCTTTTGGTGAACAAAACCCCTATTGTTAGTAGTGTTGTGTTGCTGGTGAATGTTTCGTTCTTTGGGAACTAATCTTTTATATGATCCTGAGTAAAGAGTTGTCAGCGAGTGATTTTTTTCTTTTTCACGCATGCATGAATGGTCTTGGACGCTTACGTTCACTCGTCACATGGCAGCTGCATAGGCTCAGTCAGTAGGCTATAGAAAACAGAAATGATTAGTTCACGACTCATAACTATGGGTCTTCAGGTTTGTGTCTTTCATTCATTTGTCACGTGACAGTGGTGCGTCTCTGCACCTCCTTGGTTTTCACATGGTTTGAATTGGTTGTGGCTTTATACAATGATGATAGAGAATTTATGTAGGCTATGATACTTTGTCAACTGAAGCAAACCATGTAACCTTCAGTGTTTGAGAACCCTGCTCTTTAACTAGTTTTAAAATGAACGAAATGACTGGAATAAAGATTTGTAAAGATTTGAGCCAGTAAAAAGAACAACACCATTGTTGGCACAATGAATAAAAAATGGCGAGAGATGCCATGTACATAGGCGCAGTTTGAAAGATTTTCCTCTCGCTCTATCTAATACCCTTTTTACACATGCAGTCTTTCACTAAAATGTCCCGGGATGTAGCTGCATGTGTAAAAGGGGCTTCGTCTCTGCTCCTCAAAGTATGATATTGTCTTCCAAAAAGATATTTCTGCAGTGATTATTGATTTGTCAGCTGTAATTTAAGCGATACATAGAATTATGTTGAAAGGAACTTTTGAGTTTGCTAGGATGGGGGTTGGGATTATAAGACTGTGGCATACAAACACTGTCCACACGGGTAGGCTGCGTTTCTCCGTGCTCTGCACGGCTTTTATTTCAAAACGTGACTGCTCACACAGGTCTTTAACACTGCCTGTTGCATTTAGTTACCTCCCAGGTCTTAACACTGCCTGTGTACATTTCGTGGTCACGGAAGTCTGCTTGCTTCTTCCGGGTCGTTCTCCCGCTTGCCGACCTTCTTACCGCTTAAAACAGAGAGACAGGTGATTATTGATTATTCTCACCTGTCTCCCAGCCCCGTGAACCACCCCTCCCCATTCCTTCCACACACAGACAGCGCTAAACCACGCCCACACTCCCACAAAGACCTATTGCTCTTCGTCCAAAATCGCTCCACTTCTGCACATTCCCGCTCCACTTCTGCACATTCATTGCATCTCGGCACATTCCCTACTAAATAGGAATAGCTCAAATCGCATTTTGTTAGGCTCGGCTATGTAGTTATTTACTTTGCCTAAATTTGTATTGTAGGCTATATCTCGCCTCTATAATTGTCTCTCTTGTAGTGGTGGGAAGGTCAAATCTTTTTACTGACTCAGATCTTTCAATCTCGGTCAGTATAATCAGTAATTTCGTTCATTTTAAAACCAGTTAGTGCGGCGCTGTTGCTCTCTTGTGGGCGATGTAAAAAAGAGCGTGGTTCTCAAACACTGAAGGCTACATGGTGTGCTTCAGTTGACAAAGTATAATAGCCTACACAAATTCACTTTTTGATAATTCCCTATCATCATTCTATAAAGCCACAACCAATTCAAACCATGTGAAAACCAAGGAGGTGCAGAGACGCTGTTAGGACATATCAAGGGTTAAATTGTTTGCTTCATTGCTTCAATTATATTATTTCCTCAAATACCAATAGCGGCATTGATGGAAGATCACCAGAGCTGAGAAGTTCACGGGAGGTAAAGGTTCAGGAATGTGTTTCCGTTTCAGCCAGGTGGGAAAAGAGGCCAATTTAAGGTGAATTGGGGCCCGCAAATGTTCGCAAGGTAGACAAAGAAATAGAAGGAAACGAAAATTGACAGCGGAGGGTGCATCAGTGTGCAGGACATCTCAAAGACGCTATTTGTACGTGAGTGATCACTTTGTTTAAGGGTATTTGGATTTCGTTATTTATTAATGATTTGCATGCAGCAAAAAAATATCAGTGCGGCGCTTATGGAATGGTGCTGTGTGCTTGTTTATTTTGTCTGCTTTGATTTAACGTCAGTGTTATAGAAATTATTCAAAAACCTTCAGGACAACGACTTTCCAAAGTAGATCTGTAATATAACTTGCAGCAAGGGAACCATTTACAGGTTTGTAAGCCAGTAAATTTTCAATTCAACTCAGTAATACAGAGGTTTTTATAGAAGACCCTTAAAATGGTTAGTGTCTAATATGTTTTTAATGGTTACTGGTCAACAGGATGTTGTAAAAGTGGGGTGAATCTAAGTTCATTAGGTTTGGGAGGTATGTTTTAAAAAGCCCCATCCCTAGAGGAAAGCCAGGTAGGTTTTGGTATGTTTCAATTACATACCAAAAAAAAAAAAGAAGGAATATGAGCAGGCAGATTTGCCTTAATAGAGAACTGGTAGGAAGCACAGAGTATGTAAATGTATGTATGGCTTATCTCTAGTTGTACTCTCCCCGTAGATCTTTTACAAGGGTCAGCTGAAGTCAGCTTGGAAGAGCATGACCAGAGAAACAATCAATCGCCTCTGGGTGCTGACCTTGTGAAGAATGCATCCTGTTCTTTCTCACCGCAAGAATTTGGATAATAAAGTATATTTTTCCAACAGTCAGCATTGATTCATTTACATGATTTACTGTGCTTGAGTCGCAAGTCATGATAGCGATATTGTTTCTTTACATTATTATGTCATTCATAGTGGGAATGTGAACATGTTTGATTAAAGTTAGTAGTCGATATAATTGTTAAATATACTTGGTATGATAAGCTGGTTTATTTAAGAGTTGTGGTTAAAGTTGATTTATTATTAATTAGTATTAATCTTCATTCTTAGATTAACTGATTCATTTGTTTGGATGTGATTAATAACTTTATTTTGGATCATTTGTTTAATTTAAGTCACAAATGCTGGCAGTATATAGTGGTAATTATTATTATTAAATAAGGTACAGAAGAGATTAAGAAATGTGGACAAATAATTACACTTTGATAGGTTTTCACTGCATAGTGAAGGGAAAGTTTGGGCTACTTCAGCTCCCTCACTTTCAGCGTGTTGGTTGATTGAGTTACAGAGACTTCACAAAACCGTGACTGAGTATCGCAAAATCAGTTTTAATAAAGATAGCATGAATTACAATTTATGGAGCACTCCGGTTCTTTATCAAAGCTCTCCTTAAACCAATAACACAAAAAATATCTCAGAGGAGCAAAGCTCTAACAAAGACTGACTAGACTAGAAGTACTAGACTCTCTTTAGGAGGGGCTCCCCTCCCCCTATAGGACCCCTCCAAGGGTGCCTAGGTGATGGTCATACATGGCCATACAAGGAGTTGTATTTTCACATTCCTGAGGACACATAAACCCATTTCCTTTTGTTCTCCCCTGTTCGGGTGGGGTACCTCCACCCCCTTTTCACAGCAAAATATCTCTAACACACAGCTCAAAAGCACAATCTTACTTTAATAATAATAATGTATTCAAAATAAGGCTATGTTGCATAAGCAAAATCATATAGCATTGATTAAGTAAGCTAATTTAACTCTTCAATAACAAGAACAAGTGAGTCCAAGACCATTTACGCATGAAAATGAACGAATCAGTCACTGAGACAACTCATTACTCGAGTCATATAAAAGATTAGTTCGCAAAGAATGAAACGTTCATGAGCAACACAACACTACTCTCTTGTAGGCTATAATGAATTAGTATTTTTTTCTAGACAGGTAGACTATTTGTGTAAATAAATAAACACACTTGTCGATCTACCATAGGCTCCATATTTTGTAAAAATGTCCAAGCTGTGCCTAGGTGTAACGATGCATCTAGGTGTGTGCAAGCCGGAGGAAACCCTCTGGTTGAAACCCTGTGGCGGCCAGCGACGCAGACATGACCCCTCCGATGGCTGGTGCAGCTAATGGAGACCTTCGGGAGGTTGGTGGCTGCAGCGAAGACCCTAAGGAGACCAACCCGGGGGCAGACTATGGCGGCATGGGCTGCGGCAGTAGGGTGGGCCATACTATGTATTTTTTGTAAATCAATTGAGAGGGGTGTTCAAATGTACTTTGGTGTGTAGAACACAAATCTGAATCATTTTTACAATTTTAATAACCCTAATCTACAAAAATTTGCAGTTGAATATTGTTACATTTTGTATTTTTTAACTATTATTCCGTAATTAACTACATTTTTTGTTGTACCATCTAGCTCAGTAATAGTAATAATATGGCTGTTTTATTAAGTGAGAAATCACATATAAATTGATTTATCCCTTTACATTTTGAACATCTGACCAATGATTTAAAGATAGTCGCTCTTTCTCATGGGAAATGGAGATCCAGGAAATGTGTTGATATATGAGTCACACAATGTTGTGTCTCGTCATTTTGTCCAGACACAACATTTGATCATCTTCAAAGTCACCACAAGATGTTAAGACCCAATTCAGTCAGAAAATAGCAACAGCAATAACAGCATATATTGTGGAGAGTCCAGTCCGGCATTCTGTTCTGAAAGGGAAGTCAGAATTTCATTGATACATAAAATAGTTGTCTAGTTATAAACTGGTGGAAGAAATGGCTCAAGTCAGAACATGGAAGACATCAAGTTCTCATTTGAGTAATCTTGTTGGTAAAGGGCGGGAGTTGTTGGTGTCTGAACTGCCAACTGTGAGGGATA
>JAOEHI010002383.1:0-11715 GCA_025447815.1 Percopsis transmontana
CCCCCCCCCCCCCCCCCCCCCCCCCCCCCCCCCCCCCCCCCCCCCCCCCCCCCCCCCCTCCCCCCCCCGCCCCGCGCGGCGCGGCCGGGGCGGCGGGCCCCGCCCCCCGCGGGGGGGGGTATGGCGAGATGAACCGCACAATACAGATAAATACACCCCGGTTTAATCTTGCATGCGTGTGTGTGTTCATGAATGCCTCTTTATGCAGTTTTCGTAGCGGCAGTTTGTTTTTTGCATTCGCGTGTGTGTTTGTACACAAACATTCGGCTTAACATAAGTATGCAAATTGCATGTCTCATACTGGCATTAGGAATGGGCCTTCAGCACTCAGCTTTTATGATTGTCTTTCCACCTGTGGCTATTTGTGTGTGCATGCTTGTGGGGAAGGCAGGAAGTGGGGTATCTGATAGCCCCGTCAACATGAAGCAGCTAAATGATGAGACAGAACAAACAAACAGTGCCTGGTGCCAGCAGGGTATCCGGTCAACTAAAACTGACACGGCCGCACTGGGCCAAAACAATGTGCTTTCCCCTGGAGCTTGTTTGTGTGGTTGTGGATAACGTGTGTGTATTTGCAGATTTGGTAGTGTGTATGTATGTGTGTGTGTGTGTGTGTGTGTGTGTGTGTGTTAGACGGGAGAGGTGACAATCCAGTGTGCTTGTGTGCGTGCATGCGGTCTATGTACCGCATTACAGTGCTATATAAGCTGCTATATCAAAGGCAGTTTCAGGCTTGGTCCGGTACATCAGGAATGTAGGATATTTAACGTGATATATTAAGCTGTCGTCATTGTATATCTACCAGAGCCTTTGGGAATTACGTAAAATACGAAGTCAATTTAAAGCCCCTCAGAAGACCGCAAAAAGATATATGCTAACAAGATATGATAGAGAACATGAAATACATATGTGGGGATGATTATTAATCCACGGCTTCAATCTTATAAGTAAATAGCAGTGGTCAGTACAGCTACTGTCGCAGATAAAAAAATTGTTTTAAAAGCTACATCTCAAGACATTGTCCATCTGTTTCAGACTATGTACGAGTAGGAGAGAGACAGCAGAGGACAAGACATTTGTTCCTATGATAAAGCTTATTTGCGGTTCACAAAGACAAGGACTGAAGCCTTCATATTAATGTTAATTTGATATTCATTTTTGAGTCAAGACTTATATTTTGCAGTCAATATACTGTAAGGGCTAATTCCAATCAAAGAAGTAGAATGTTTTGAATTTAATTGAATTACAATTCTACAAATCAGAGGTACATAATTTAGTGTCATAAGTATCTTTCTAGCCAACCTCACACATGTTAAAGAACTAGCTAGCTGTAGTTTTGCTACATACTAGGCTTGGGTGGTATACATTTCTTCATACCGTACACAAGATAAAAAAAAGTCGTACTGTAGGCGTAATAGGCTGTTTCTCTGTCAAAACACATTATTACCGAACATTTTGACCAGCAAGTTTTTACGTGTGGATAACGTGTGTGTATATGCAAATTTGGTAGTAG
Source organism: Percopsis transmontana (assembly GCA_025447815.1). NCBI lineage: Eukaryota > Metazoa > Chordata > Actinopteri > Percopsiformes > Percopsidae > Percopsis > Percopsis transmontana. The sequence goes on from JAOEHI010002383.1 coordinate 1,514, forward strand.
AGGAGCGTCTGTATTGTTGACGGTATTGAAAATCATACCGTCTGGATTTCTAAATACCACAGTACAGTTTACCAAAATACAGTTATACCGCCCAAGCCTATTATATACAGTATTCATAGAATTAGGAACAGGCTTGACCGATTATTTGAGAACCGCAGCCATGGTATAACCACCTATTTTGACCTCAAGTTATAGGCTCTGTTCATATTCCTTCAACTGTAGTCAGTGGATATCATGTTTCTCCCCTCAAAGAGGGCATTAGCTGTAGCTATCAAATCACTATGGTTAAGGTATAATGTAATTGCTATGGTCTCTGTTGCCATAACATGATTGCTGTAATCCATTTATGTGACTCTTTAGCACAAGTGGCATCAAATCTAGGTCTCCCGGGTTATTCCTGGGACGTTTATGTTACATACCACTAGACAAGAACAACCTACGCACTTGCGCATTTTAAACTCTATCTTGAGATTGCACACCAAAACTAGGGAATGATATTAGAGGAAGCACAGGAAAATGTTGAAATTGACTTTCGAATGTATTAAAGGCCCCATATCATTCCAATTTTCAAGTGTTATTATGGACAGAATCATTCTCCCTTTAAGCTTAACATTCGTTGAGACTTGTGCAACACCAAGTTGCTTAAGGCTTTACTTGATTGGCAATCTGACTGGGAGTGAGAGGATAGGTCAGATATGATTGGTTAGGATCCAGAAATGATGTTAACACCTGGGGACAAATCTGGGGGACACATTTTTTTACACAATGATTTGTTCAGTGATAAATTTGGGCTAAATTACATGTTAGATAGATAGATGGGCTTATTTTATTCACTACATAGCGGGAGAGTTGAGGGAAAAACAATAACCAGGTGACCTTTCATTATGCAAAACTCAAGCTTCAAACTGACACCAAGAACAAACATAATGTCTGTTGATTTCTTCCAAGCTACTGACTGTACTGGTTCAGCCTTGCTGAATTTAAGCATTCACTGGCGGACCAAATATGAATTATGAAAGAGTGTTTTTTGAAATTGCGCCCAAGTGTTCACAATTTCTAACAGGCGATGTCTCGGCCTGAGTTTCAGCTGAGCTGGAATACACTATAATTTCCCACTATATCACAAAGATTCATATAAAAATAAGAGTTGTTATTGCAAACAGCCTGGTGTACATTAGCTGATTGCTTGTCTACGAGTTATTCAGTATGCAGCCAACATAACCAAAGCCTAGCACACGCTAATCTCTCCTTACAACAATAAACATGGTTCTTATCAGAGCAAATAGCCTGGATGTAGTTGCAGTGGCCTTTCATTCCCTGGCACATGATTGGCACATTTATGCATGCGTATGCACGTGTGACCCTGCTCTCTCATATACACACACATGCATACATAAGCACAAAGATTTTAGGAGAAAACAAAATCTAGACTCTGTTGTCCATCGTCAGACGGGGTTGGATGAGACACACAAGACAGTGCTGGGCCCTTCTGGCTTGTCAGCCATCACAAATCATTCCCGTCTATCCAGCAGCGAGATCGGATTTTATGGGAAAGCTCAGGGTCACAGGCCTTGAGCAGAAAGGGCTGAGTGGAGCGAAGGTCAGCTATCGGTTGGTATTTTCTGGTACAGCTGATTTTTATTTTGGTCCAGCTGCTCTCCAAGGAAGCTGGTCTCCTCACATCTGAGCTTGTGCTATCAAATACAGCCTGTTTTTAATGTGAACATTTCTGTGTTGTGGGGCAAACCACAAAATGGAGCAATTATTCTCAGTCAGAAATATTGCACTACTGGAATTCGCGGTCAATAGATAACTTTAAAAAAAGGGAGTGCAATTATGCAAAGTTGCACGTCCGAAACCACACAAAACCAATACATATCCCCAACCGCCGCCCTCCCCCACCCTCCTCCACCGCAAATGCACGCTGAGCATTATGCTGAGCATAGCTATAGAAGTCATCTTTCTCTTTGAGTCAGAACGTGAGACAAAATCAATGGTGAGGCTCGAAGGCCTCACTTCACGCTGGGAACGCAATTAATCACAGTCTAAGGATGACCCAAGGCTCTGTCCACAGTCATTTCAGTTTAGGACGACCAAAGAGAGGATAAAGGAGATGGCCTCAAATTCATTTGTGACTGACAGCCGCAAAAACAACCAACAGCTCAATTTAAAAATGCAGAGAATGCGATAGAGGCCGTGTCCTAATTCCATACCAATTTGAGTTGATGCCATATTGTAGTTTGCAAGTTTAGCGTTCGTTTTTTTTTTCAATATCTTTTGTAATATATATTGTTTATGACTTGATGATCAAACTTTAATGATTGAGAAGAAGAAACTGCTTCTTCTATGTGGATTATGAACATTCACTTCAGCTGAGATTGCAGCAGTATGCGGGTTGTTCTACACCAGGGTAGGAATTTCACGGCCTTACTCTGGCTGCAATGCCCTCAAAAGCATTGTACGCCCTACAGCCACCATGGCCTTTGCGCCCCTGCTGCTGTCAGAATCTCGAGGTTGCTTTAAAAGCGCCAGTCCAGTGGCCACTCCACTTCCCTCCTATTGTGGAGACGGACGAGCACTCAGGCTCTTCAAAGTATACTTATTTTCTCCTCTTGCAGACCCATCTCAGCGCATTGTGGCTGTGTCTGCTATTTCTGTATGCAAAAGTGCTTTCGAATTAGCGATCTTTATAACCACGTCTTCTACATGCAGAAACTATTTCACAAGCGCATGTTGGTGTAAGAGATTAGCTGGAAATAAATATTTTTTACTTTTAACGTTTACACTCTATTTGTGAGACATCCCTTGCCGTATGTGGGGCTTGCATTTCCATGGTTCAACTACGGTTGCCAACTGGCATATTCTATATATTCTAGGTTTTAGTGATATGCAGAACATATTTAAGTACGTAGTGCATACTAAAGAATTGGGACATGACCAGTGAATAAATTATACGAAATCAGGTTTAGATTTAAGAATGTCTCAAGTTCCGAAAAAGTCAAAGGGCAGCTTTTCCTAGGCCAAAATATTGTGACTCTTTCACAACTATTAAAAGAGACCTTGCAGAAAAACTTCCGCCCCCAAACTCCCATCTTCCCCGCCTGTATTCTGGGTGGAGCGACTGCGACGCATTCATTAGGTGTCATGAGAAAGTCTCTCTCTCTCTCTCTCTCTCTGAACTTACTGGGCCGTGGCAGGTCAAAGAGTAATCGTCGGCTCGCTCACACTGGGAATCACACTCCACACACACTGATCCGTTGGCGTACTCCCGGATATCCCTGAGAGAGAGACAGAGAGAGATATGGGGGGGGGGGGGGGCAGGGAAGCATTGAGAGACAGATGGGGAATCAAATATTAAAGATATGAGAGTTTTGTGGGCCACCGGCTCGCACTAAGCACTACCCCTCCTCCCACTGGCTCACACCACTCTCTACACCTCATCCCCCCCACAGGCATGTTCATTTTTGTACACAGTTTTAAAACATAAACGATGAGCTGGGGAGCACCTTTGCGGCTCCGGGGGCACTATAACACAATCGAGGAGTGCACCTTTAAAGAGAGAAAAAGAGTATCAAGTCCACACCTTCGGATTGAGTCACAAAGATAGGCACCCATAATTACTGAAGCTGCAGAGGACATAAAATAACAACACTGTGATGCTCGCGCAAACAAATACTCTGTAATTTACTTGTCAGCAGTCTATTGTTTTACCTAACCTGCCCATGAGACGCTTTGTTTAAAAAGCGACGGAAAACTATGTGAGTAAAATGATCTCCTTGAATTAATAATGTCTGGATCAATTCAGGACTGTAGGATGGGGAGAGAGAGAGGGAGAGAGAGGGAGAGAGAGGGAGGAATCTATAGTGGATAGATTTGTCTGTCTCGATCGGATGCTCGATCAGAGTCTTTGTAACTAGCAGCAAATCAAAGCTGGGGAGTGGATTCCCATGGCAAGGGCGCTTTTGGTGTGAGCTGGGCTCTGTGGAGGCGATGGGAACACTTCCCTCCAGCTTACTTTGGCACTCAAGTCAGAGCATTGCTCAGCACTAACAAACACAAGCACGGACATGCACGCATGAAACATGCTTAAAGTTACACACACAAAATGTCCATTTTCTTGTGTCTTGTGTGCTAGCTGTAATACTGATAATGGCACTGGCTGGGTCAACTCAAATAAAGTGCGCCATACATTGGGAGGGGTTTAATATTCAGTAAAATGGCTTGTTTTGCCTATTCTGCAAATCGTCTAATAATATGATGGCCTTGGAAAGTCATTAAACCTGACCACAGCGTGACTGAGCGAGTATAGCGCATTGTGGCATTGTCACATAAGGGGAACAGGATATATTTTGGGGATGTTCCTTCTCTTTAATAGAAAACAACGGAGCCGGGGACCCGCTGGGATCTGAAATCAAATTAGGATTAATTATGCTGTATCTGGCCTGTGGAAAGCCTGCTGGGATGCCGCAGAGGTAAGCCTTTGTCAGGCTGTGCGCTGGTTTAAATGGGAAAGCCTGGGCTCTCTCTGACAGGAGGTCCCCACTGCTCCTCTAAACCCCAAGCTTTGCATGGTTTTATGTCCGGCTATGCCTTTGCACTGTGCTGTCTCTCTCTCCGTCTAGTATCTGGCAGAGAAAGTGAAAATACAATTAAATTAAGTCATTTCAAAACGGATTGCGGATGTAGGCTACTAAAATACTATTTGAAGTGAAACCCCTCCTAAGAACACCCCGAAAAACGACCAATGCAATATCCCAATCTTGTCAAATCATCCATGCTAATCAGACGGTGGTATCCCCTGCTCTGCAGTGGAACCCTGCAACGGAACACAAGCTACAGCCAAGACTTGCTGATTGAGTCGCCGGTGGCTCGGGAACCGTCAGCGCAGGTGTGCAGGCGGACAGGTAGGCAGGGCGTGGCCCCGTGCGCAAGCAGAGACTGTGACACGCAGTGACACGCCTAGCCCCCCTGCCCCAAGACAGCGGCGCCTTCTGCGGTCGCAGCGGGAGGGGACAAACCACTAGCATCCAGCGGAGGTCCTCTGCGGCAGAACAGTCGTGGAGTCCTGTGTGTGGGCCACTTCTCTCTGCCAGAGTCATTTTTCATCAGCTCTCACTCATATCGTGCATTACTAAGACATACCGTCCACAGACCACAAGAAGAAAGAACGGTTTGATTCTTTACTTGTCTGGGTGGTGTTACCTTGTGTTTTGGGTTTAACTGCTGCTAAAACCTTTTAAAATCGCCTGGGGAGCAGTATGATGAAAACACTGTATATGGGTTGCCTACAAACCATTTGTCACAGAGGAAATGAAGTTGACACATTAATTAAAGACAATATATATATATATATATATATATATATATATATATATATATATATATATTTTACAAGTGACTGTTATGGACCATTTTCTGCAAACATCACAATCTGCTTAATATTTTTTGTGGATTTACACCATTGTTTTGTGTCTACCACCAGCACGTAGAGGTTTACCAGGATGTTCACGAACCTATCCTACAACATTAGATTTTATCAGCTATCGGGGATATGGAGATAAGCCTTTTTACTTATTTATTTACACACTACACGACCTATTTACAGTAGTGTCCATTTTCCTCCAATATCCTCTCTTTAGCCCTGGCAGCAGCAAAATTGTTGCTCTTGGCTGTCTTGTTATTATTGTCTTATCATAGTCAATCATTGATTTGTCATGCAATATCTTGATCGGTGACATTTGTTGATTAAGTACACTAATAACTGGCTAATCTCTTACTAACATTATTAGGTTTAATGAAGTCAGATACCACAAAGAAATGAAGCCTATAATATTACAGTGTATAGCACATAATAAGCTTGCTTGCGAGAGTGTCTCAGAATTTAACCTAGGATAATTGTACATTAGATATAAACCACTACTATGGCCTTAATACTATAATAATATACTATTTCTGAGGAGGTAAACAATGGGTGATTATTAGGCACAAAGAAAGTGCAAAACATTGCAGCCAATGTCAACACCTTAAAGGGGCAATCTGAGATTATTTTACGGCCGTTGGAGAAACAACACTGTTTTGGTTTCAAACACGAGGTTGGGAGTCCAACACCTAGACCACTAGACTATCCATCCCCTACACTACACTATAGCCTAAACGAGGTTAATTTTTAGGTGAGTCTGGCTTAGTTTGTTTATTTTAGTCTAGTATTTTCTTTAGTTTAAACCCTAAGTTACTATGCTGTGAACTATTAAGATGCACTTTTAAAAAGAGGAAAACAAACTTGGCCCACTGAGGGGTATATATTTGCATAGTGCGCGTGTTTAACTTGGCAGGGTTTTAGAGTAGACACAGTTAGCCGGTGCCCATCATGCAATTCACATCCACAGGTTTACCATAGCAAGAGTGCAATTACGGGTTCCGTATGTCTCAGAAGCATGCGACTACAGTCATGGAGCCAAGGAACTGGCATCAGCCTGACACGGAGAAGCATGGCGAAAAGATCCAAAAATCCACTTTCAAAGCTGCTTTGTGCCATCTTTCAGTTAAGACATCTGAATGCTTCAGCGTTATGATGGCATGTGATGTAAGGTGAGAAAACCTGGCTTTCTCAGGGTTTGACAGCCTGTGTATCAATTGATAGTTCAAAGTCTTGCAGTAAAAGATATAAAACATCAGAATGAGGAGTTTAATGTGATAATCCCTTCTTTAGTAGCATTTTTAAGTGGCATTATATCTGGATTTGGGTCAAATACTGTTACTTTTCTATCCTAATATTTTTGCCATTATCTATATGTTGCCAACACATTACATTGTACATGCCAAGGCTCAATGTGACATTGGCTGTGACCCGAACAGAACAGATTCTTTATTACAAGCTCCTTGCAATGCGGTTATGAATCTACTTTGATGCATATTAACCGAAATAACAGAGGACCCATCCAACCAGTCAGGATGAAGGTGTGTCATTCAGTATCGGTGTGTGTATGTGTGTTTGCCGTGTATGCGTGCAGGCCTCTAGTGTGTAACCTACCCTTTGTAAAGGTTGCAGGAGTCCACGCAGGTGCGACTGCGGCTAAAGTTGCGACAGGAGAGACACTGCTCTGGGCCTGGACCCCAGCACCCCGCGTCCGAACACAGCGGGTCACACACCATGTGCTCCAGGGCTGCTCCGCACACACACACACACACACAAATACACACACACACACACACAAACATCTTGTTAGCGAAAGATGTATTTAGATGCTCTCTTTCTTCCAATCAGAAATACTGTATGCCATTACATGATCAGTGAAAAGGAATTATCTGTCATAGTAATCGATCAATAAAAGATCAATTAAGTCTTTATGTATTTAACCGTCTTACTTATTCCAGTAGATAGAGTCCATGTGAGCCCAGCCCAACTTTCCCAGAGTCCATTTGAGTCCTCGGACGCTCACAGAGCCAGGCGGCATCGCTTCTGAATTGAACTCCCCTTGTCCGTCAGGAAACGGGAGCGCTACCTTGTCAAACGCTAACCGAGTACACGGCATGTGCCGTGGGGGAGAAGATAACGCGTGCCTGGTTGGGCGTGCAGGATACCAAAACCCTTTATTCAAGTGGGACAGTGACCGACACCAGCTGCCCGCCATGGTGTGAGGCGTACCTTAAACTCTCTAGGACTCTCTAGGATCGGTCTGCGTTGCCACAGTGCCAAGTAAGTTCGACAAAAAAAAGAAGGAAAGTCGATGTTTGAAGTAGACTGGCAGAACATACACACAAATGCACATGAGCTATTGTTTCACTACGGAACGCAGGTCAGTATCCTGACCTTATTAAATGTCTGCTGACTTGTACAGTGTGTGTATGTGTGTACGCCTACTGTAAAAAACAACAGATAAACATTAGATATCTGTACAATAGCATGTGCATTCCTTATAAGTGTGTATGGGTGCCTCGGATGTTTGCACACATTTTACCGACTGCATGTGCACGTGCTCACGCACACCGCCACTACGGAGCTGAGGTAGGCACTAGCTAAAGCGCTGGATAAGGAGACACCTGTGTTTCTTTATTACAACAGTGCTGAGTCAACAGTGACGAAGCACCGGTGGGGCACAGACAACACCTGCGCGCAACGCACAGACTTAATGATTTGTTTAACGTAGACTTAAAGGAAGGAGGGTAGAAAAATCAAACTCTCTCTTCATAATGCACCAAACTATACTATAACATGTATTTCTGGGCCTCTCGCTCAATCGATTTCCGGATGCTGAATTTGTCTCACGTGTCCCCCTATTGTTCGGGTTTATTACTACATCCCCGAATGCTGACATAGCATAATGAGAAGAGCCCCCTGTCCCCTGTATGTGTCTGGACGTGATTCCTCTCTTCTTCGCAGATTTGAAAGTCTTGGCATCATATCGTATCGGAGGGAAAGAGAGAGAGAGAGAGAGAGAGAGAGCAGAGTGTATGCGATGAAACATGAATGAAAAAAGGAAAAAGAGCTTGTCTGCCGGGGTTCCAGAATATACCCCTGTGCCTACTGTAAGCGCCGCAAGTCGAAGAGAGTGAAGACAGAAAGAGAGGAACGTTCTGTTAGGGGGGGACAAATATGGGAAGATTAAAAAAACAAAAAGATCCAGGTTTTCTAAAAGCCTCTTGGAAAACACACATAAGGTACCATGGTGCCTTGAAGGAAGGACAACAGAAAGAAAGAAGGGAACAACAAGGGAAAGACAGCAGGCGCCTGAATGGATGACGGAAAAACAAAACCGTCTGTTGCAACACTCAAAGCACCAACGCAACCAAAAATGTGTGTGTATATATGAGCTACTTAAGGCAGACGCTGCCACATGATTGGGAAAGAAAGGGACTCCTTCTTCCGCCCTGTCTCACTCTCCCTCTCTCGGTCTCTCCCTCTCCCTCCCTCTACTTCTATCAAAGGGATCATTGAAGGCGAGGTCGGGTGACCGCTGAAAAGACTAATGAGGGTGGCCAGGCAGCTGGGGGAAATGATCTCCGTCCACCTTGGGCAGTGGCAGGGGATGGCGGGGGAGGAGTGCTAATAATCCCAGTTCAGTCCAGACATTGACCTCCGCCCTGCCGAGTTTGAATACAATGCAAACAAGGAAAGTTTCCTATCGTTTCTAATGTTTTCGGCTTCTGCACCCACTTTCTAATTATTTTCCAAGCCAAGTACTCCTTGTACCAGACTAGACATTCATAAATATATTTGATAGAATATGAATGAATAGAATATCAATGCTTGTTCATGCTGGTAAATTAGACACCAACACTGTACTAAATGGAGGGTGTGACAGATTCTAAAATGATCCAGGCGCACACAGATCTACATTCTAAAGATATATGCATTTATATATTATTCTGAAAACAATACTAGCAGGGCTTTCATTATAATAACATTTTATGGTTTCCAATTTCTTCCATGTACCCCCTGTAGTACCTCCAAATACCCCTAGGGGTACGTGTGCGCCCATATGTGAAACACTGTCCTAGGGGTAGGAGACCGGCCCCCTGCCAACTCCCAGTCCCTGCTAAGCTCAGTTGGCTGAGCACACACACACACACACACACACACAGTAATATACTTAACTAAAAACAGTATACAGAACCTTCATCAAGGGGAATTGTGATTCTGGAGCATCAAAGTCACACAAACACACACACACACACCTGTGTGTGTGTGTGTGTGTGAAAGATAATGGAGAGAGTTTGTGGAGGTATGGGTGCGAGGCAGACCACGGCGGGAAGAGTCCGACGACAGCGGGGAGAGCCCAAACAGCCACAACAGCACGTCAACATTAAAAAGTGTACTCACTGAATAAGCGCTGTGTAGAACACAGTTCTCTACCCGGCTTTAAATCTGCTACAGAGTTCAACTTAATAATGCAAATATTGCCTCATTAATGGCTATAATAAATACATTAATAATGTCCACTTGTGGCATTGCGAACTTGCATAACCATTTTGTAAACGCAGTTTATGCCTCATATTTTTCTTAATTCCATTCAGCTAAACTCAGTTAGTCAATTTATCTAATTAGAAGGAACAATTATTTTTGCATTTCCTGTGTTGCAAATGACAGAGGTAATAGCTTTGGCTTGAGAAATAGGACAAAGGCTCTGATAGGCTCATTTAGACACAGGAGAAAGGGACAGTGTGGCCCCATTTAAACCTATCAATAGGCTTTGTGTGTATAT
>JAOEHI010002384.1:0-11715 GCA_025447815.1 Percopsis transmontana
CTTCCGATCTTTTAATTTTAAAACCCCTTCTCCCCCCCCCCCCCCCTCCCCACCCACACCCCCACACCCGGCTTCTCCCACTTTCCCAATTCTTGACGCCATATCAGCTCCCTTCTCCTCACCCCTCTCCTCACCCGCTCTATAAATAGTTCTGCATACCTCCTCTCTGCTAGCGGTGCGCACTTCTGTGGATGTGTCTCCCTGGGGACCCCAGGCGCGCCTGGACAGCAGTATACCCAGCTACGCATCCTTCTCCCTCCCCTGGGAGAGAGCGAGCATTGCTGGCCCCAAGCATTCTCCACCCTCCATCATTCTGAAAACACATTGCCTTGCAGGGATCTATACAAAGCAAGGTCTCGTGCCCGAGACGAGCAGCACCTGCTAAAATAAGACGGGAGAGATCGTCTTGCGGGTGTGTTCGTGCAGGCTCCTGACTCGCTTACTGATGAGCATGCCGTGAAGAGCTACAGTATCGCTTGAAGGATCTTTACTAGACAGGTTCGGTTGGTAGACGTGGCTGGTTCTAAGATGGCCATCCACTGCCAACCCCTGACTGCTATCGGTGCTATTGGAGCTATAAGGAGTTTGTGATAGAGCCTTGGAAGAGGGGATAACTCATGTTAACACTATTCTTTATATTTGTTATTTTATGTTTATTGTTATTTAATAAGGACAATGCACATCAATCTACATATCAGTTTCCACATGGATGTAAATCCATGTGGAGTTGACTGTGGGGCTAATTTTCATCCTTATTCCCTGGGCTAGACACAACAGTACTACAAGACAATAATACGTTTGTCTATTGTCAGGACTGGTAGAGGGGAACCGCACGCAGAGAGAGACAGAGGCACGAAAGGCAGGTTGACACTTTATTAGGATGTCGTCAGGTACAATACAGGGGTCAAAAAGCCAGGTAGACAGATCAAATGCAACGGGACCAAAGGGTGGGCGAAGGCAGAGTCCGAGAGAGTAATCCAGAGGTCAAACACAATAAGCAGAAAGGCAAAGGTACAAACAGCGGCAAGGCAAAAGACTAAACTGGTAACAAGACTGAACTGATAATACGAGGAAGGTATCAAAGACGCTAAGCCGGAGATAACTCAACAACTAGACAAAGAGGGAAAGGCACAGAGGGTTTTAAACCGATGCAATCATTGAAACAATCAGTCTGCTCCAAGTTATGGAGGTGGATTTAGGCTGGGGACTGCCACAGGTGGGATGGTGACACATTTTTATGGCCCTTTTTTAATCGTTTCTAACAACAGAAATTGTTTTTAAAGATATTGTTTATTCACAAAATATTTTACTTCTGGTTTCGAGGTGCAACATTCATAGTCAAATCACAGCAGTGGCTGGCCCACCAGACAATATGCAGAAATAAATGTGTAAATAGTATCAGTGCCCCTATTGGCCCATGTTCTGTGCATACGTTAACATCTCACATGGGATTGGCTACTTAACAAGATTGCAACTTTCCAGTTCCAGTACTGTAGTTCCAGTACTGTAGTTCCAGTTCCAGTACTGTCTAAGCAGCACGTAGGGATGAAAAATACATTATAGTCTCCCACACATGACAGGTTAATATAGCTTGCGCTGTTTAGGAAATCAGGACAGCACAGATTGGAGAAAAAAGAGGAAGATGAAAACCACTGGGTTTTTATGGAACGTCCACATTAGAGAACAATAATGACTCCCCCAATGGACCTTAAATCTCTTTCCCTCTCTTTCTGGTTCTGTTCCTTCTCCCCTCTGCACCAAGGACAAAATGCTTACATCACACTTGTGAGGGGAGAAAATGAGGCCCTCTGGGGATAAGAACTTAGGGGAGAGAGGTGGTATAGAGAGATGGGGAGGAGGGGGAAGGCGTTGCTCGGTTTAAAGGTAAGAGGAAAAGAATGAAAGCCTAATGCGGCGCTGCTGTGTAGGTTTGGCCACAAGTGGCAGGGTTTAGTGTACGTTTCTCCCTCTTAACACATTCATTGTATTATTGTGTAATACTTCAGATTTGCATTTAAACACAGAGTTGGTCTGAAAGTAGTTCCAGTCAAACAAGGGATTTCATGGTGATTGGAGGAAAACATTGATTAGTACACCGGCTGTTACAGATCCATTGTATTTTGAATCTACTCAGCCATTTAAATGCTTTACTTTTGTATATATAATAATTGACTTCATCCATATGTTAAAAAATCGTACATAATAATACGCAATAGAAGGCGTGCTCTCAGCCTTCTGTACGCTACAGATGGTACTGGGCAGACGAACGGCAACATTAGAAAACACATCTTACAGATTAGAAGGACACACAAGTGATGTAAATGCGGTGTACGCGGTTCATTGAAAACATAATCCTTTTAAGTACTGTAGCTTATTTTATTTCTGATCAGAACGTTTGAGAATTCTCTAATCAACCCATGTCTTGTCATGTCCTGCTATCCAAAAGTTGGAAAACGAACCCCCCCTTGCTCATTTGTCTTTGTGTCTGATTTGGAATTCTATTTTTTTTTTTTTAATGAATAGCCAAAACATCTAGCTCCTTCTCACAGGTTGACATTCTTCAAATCTTTGTCAAAGGAGGGGGACATTATTTTTCACTTCAACCAACCTTTTCTTTTAGTTTTAGTTTAGTTCAGTTTAGTTCAGTTTAGTTTAGTTTGGTTCTGCTTCCTTAACAGTATTCACTGAAATCACCACTGACTCTGCTCATTTAGGGACCACTCCTGGCAATGAAAATAATTATTTCCAGTCATTTTGACTTGGTTTGTTATGGCCCTTAAATGAACAAAGGCTGTTTTTAAGGTAATATCTTGCTTTCATAATTGGCGAGTGGGGAATTGGTGCTGGATGGCAGAATAAATGCAAAAAAGTCAGAAAATCCTCAGTAAAAGCTGCGTGAGAGAGAACAGAGATTGTGGCGTTCCGTAAAGGCTTTTATCATCTGCTCTGGTCGAAGTTCTGATAAGGAGCTTTATAAAGAGAGAGAACGGAACAGAGAAGAGAAAGTCTTGTTAGTAAAGGTGTTGATGGGATAATTACACAGCTGTCGCAGTCCCTGCCTAGCTGTGGAGCTGTGTGTGTCTGTGTGTGTGTGTGTGTACAAGGATGTGTGTGAATGTCCCTTTGAAATGTGGGTCTTTGGTATGGAAAATGTGGATGTTTTCTTTATTCCACCATTTACTACTTCTATCATTCCCCCTGTCAGTATTTTTTAATGTGACGATGGTGCTGTTGTTTCACTGGCTTTATAAGAGTCCCTGCAGGCTAACTACATTACCTCGAAGACCATAACTCTGCTCTGCTGACTGGTGACACCCTTTTTGTGCCATGAAACAATTTTGGAGGAGCGTTCTTGTGTGTGTGTGTGTGTGTGTGTTTACTTTGCCTTTGTGCCAGAGTGCATTGCACTACATAGTTATTAAAACCACGGTGGTTCTGTGATTTGATACAGTCTAAAGACATGACGTTTGGGCCCGCCAGCGCCCACATATGAGGTAACCTGCTGCCCAGATGGTGTCACAGGGGCGAGGAGAGGGATGGCGCGCTAAGAGGTTGACCGCTGCCCTGGGAAATATGTGCTGTTTCTCCCTGGGAGCGAAAACAACCCCTCAGTCAGCCGATACCTTTTTTCATTTTGCTCTCCCTGAGATATGAAGGCAGAAAGAGTTGTCGGGGTAAGGGAAGTGGGGGAGGTTGTGTGTTAGGTTATGAACAGAAAGCGGTTAAAAATGAACAAACTCAATTTCAAGCCCTGGAGTCTTTTTGGAGGAGCCCCCCCCCAAGTAAAGCGAAAACCTACGCTGTAGTGAGGGGCTTTTGCTTCAGTATCAGTAGCTTCATCATCAGCTAGTTTTCACGGTGCCCTGAAGGTCGCTCTGTACCCTGAACAGCCACACCTGCCTTGTCATTAACATGCTAACAGAGCAATGCATTTACAGTAGGCCCACAGTGGTTAAATTACTTTACATTTAATCAAAATACTATAGGCCTATAGCAAAATTGTCTATAGCAAGGTCGTAATTACACAGGGGAACACATTCCCAACAATTTTTAAAGATGCTCAAAATGTCCCCCCAAAAAATTAATAAAAAAACTATATAAAAAACAAATATGTGCTATGCTACGGCAGGCAACCACGCACTGCAATCGAAAATAATCATCAGCAAATGTAATCATAATCATAACTAAACTTAAAAGATTGCCATTATTATTACTACCAGTTCTAGTGTTACGGTGTACTACAGTTCTGCGTGTGGTTTTTTTAAGTGATGTTGCAGGAGGCCTACCCCATCAGAAGGAGTTGCTCGACTGCTGTGGTTACTGTAGCTACTAGGTACAATCAATGTCAAACCCTACTATTTCTCTATTTCATTGCTTTCAAATGTATTAGAAAGTGGAGAATGTGATATGAGTGTTACGAAGGCTATATCACTGTCGAGTGAAAACAAATGCTTTTTGTGCAATCGATTTGCGAGTGCTCAATCAACCATCATCACTAACGTGAGCCATCACAGCTAAATTACCTGGGAAGTTAATTAGTCACACATTCACCCAGTGACCAACAATGGTGCTCACGGGCGTATTCAACTAACGTTAATGTCTTTATTACATTATATCTGTCAGAAAGCCCACGTGAAGTCTGAGTAAAGTGTCAATCATTTATGTTGTGCTGCATGTGTAATTTATGTAGACAGTAGTAGCTTTCATTCATTGCATACTCATAGTATACTGTATAGCTGTAATAACAGGAAATTATATTTCAAATGTTGAATTTTATATGCCCCCCCCCCCCAGACCCCCCCAGCAGATTTGGTCCCCCCAAGGTTACGGCCTTGCTATATAGGCATACTGTAGCCCACAATACATATATACCTAACCCTCTCCAACTACACTACTACTCAAACAACAAAACTGACTCTGGCAAATCCTTTTTTATTGTAGCCTACAGTTAAAAACTGATAAAATATATTTTTATTCTTTTCATTTGTTCACACATTTTTCTGTTGAAGATGTGTTATTTATTTATTTGTTTTCTTATATATGTATTTATACTAATTAGAACAAATCCCTGACACTATAATAATCAGATTTTTTTTTATTTTTATTTTTATTTTTTTTTTTATTTAATTTAATTTGCTAGATCACACAAAGTCTAATTTCAAATTAGGTGATCAACCAAGCAGTTAAAGGTAGTTACATATTTGATACATATTTGATATAAAGTCCATGCTACACATTAGCCCTGCCATAGATTCTGCAGTATCTGTCAGGATCATGGATATGGTCTGTTTCCCCCTTTGAAGGATAAAGTAAAGAGTAAGGGATGGGAATTCTCATTGCTGTCTGTCTTCCATTTTATTCACATAGATTCTGTCACATTAAAGCTAGCCGCCAGACGTGCTATTAAACCTAACGCTTGTATACAAGTCATAATTCAGAAGGCTAGAGCAAATTAGATAAATGACTGCCGCAAACATCAAAGACAGAGGGATTTCTCATTTGAGTCTAAATTAAATTAATACCGCTGGGAACGGTGCATGAATCTTCACAGGCTGGTGGCTGGAAGATAATGCACAGTCTTATATCTCAGGGTTTATATTTGTCTTATTTCTGTCCTTTAATAACGCACTAGCAGAGCAGCCCCGCCTTCACATTCATTATGCCATGTTAGTGGGCTACGAGGAGTGCTTAGGAGGGCATAATTGTGGCATCCATTTGTGACCTTGGCTTGGACGCTGGGGTTTTTTTTGGGGGGGGGGGGCATCAGCGATACAAGATGATGGGACGCCCCTTCCCTGAGGGAGGGAGCGAGAGGCCAGGAGGAGCAAGAGAGGGATGGCGCAGAGGGTTAGGGCGGGTGGGAGACGACGGTGGCAGTGCCATCTGTCTGTGTGTTCTGACCCACTGCCCTCCTCAGCGGCCGTGCGCCCAAATTAGGCGCAACGACCCGCCAGTTAATTACGACACGTTTACAAAAAAAAACAAGCGAGAGACGACAGAGGGAGGTGTGGATGAAAGATAAAAGCAAGGAATTAGCAGCCCTAACACCTGCTGGTCTTTTTAAAGAGAAAATGGAATGACTGAGAAAAAGGGACAGACATAAAAAGGAGAGAGAGAGAGAGAAAGAGAGAGAGAGAGAGAGGGGCGAGTTGTGCTGAAAGTGCACGGGGTGTTTTGATAAACTCATTGTAACGTGCACGTGGAACATCAGCTGCCCTGACAACCAACCCTGGGGCAGACACCACTGTCTGCCCTGGAAGTGCTGGAGATGAGAGAGGTGGCTGGCAACATATGTGCGTGCACGCACACACACGCGTGCGCGCGCTGGAAGATAGCGTACTGCCAAGGGGAAGAATTACTGGCTCAGTAACTCTTTCATCTAGCCTGGAACCAGCGCCATGAATCGCTGCCACGATTCAGGACTGAGTTGGAAAAGTAGGCGTGGCAGCGATTCACAAGGCTTGTTCCAGCCAGCCCTTCTCCTCCTCCCTCTCCCATCCTTCTATCCTCTCCGTATTTTAGTTTCAGTCCGCCTCTCTCACCGTGTGCAGCTCTTTAAAGGGCCAGTGTGTATTTACCAGATGCAAAACGGAGCCAACATGGCTCCCAGTAACACATATAGTTGCTGATGTGTCTTCTTCATATCATAACCGAATGACGGGTTACACTCTGATGTGGGATTTGTGAGTCAAAACTGCTGTTACCTTCTTTAATATTAAAATAACCTGAGGAAATGGGAGGTTTTAGATCTAAAATGAAGCTGCGTAATTATACCGGATCTTACACTGTCTGAGGGAATGAAGGTCTGGCCATATACGGTTACAGTCCATTTCAAGGAGCACATCGTATTTTTTTCCCTCTCTCCAAACACTGCTACAAGGCTCTGGCTCCCCGGGCTCAGAGAGGGAAATGGGTCAACATGACACCACATTCCGTGACACCCCACTTCCAGTCATCTGTCACACCTGTCACACAGGTGTGTGTGTGTGTGTGTGTGTGTGTTAGAACGTGAGAGAGAGAGACTGTCAGAGAGATAGAGAGAGGTGTCACTGCACAGTGGAGAACATGGACACAATAAAGGACGAGGCGGGGGCGATACGCAACTTCAATTTCACTCAACTTATGTTGGTTGTTCTTCTCTGTTTGCAGTTAATCTTTTGGACACCACCACCATCACCGGAGACTGGGGTTGGCTAACATATCCGTCACACGGGGTAAGAGCTTCAAACCACAAGAATAATTACAATTATAATAATAATTGTGAAACAGTTCGTTCATGTAGAAGACATAATTCCATAGTTATATAATATGTATATAAAGAATGGAAAACTGGCATTATGAAATACGTATTTGATAACACAAGCAAAATGTTGGTGTAACAGATTCGCTGAAAATAAATGTTTTTATATGCCTTGAACATTAAGACTAAAACTTTTACTAATAAGTGGGCTGTACTTTTGGTGATGTGGGATGCAGAACTTGTTATGTTTTTACATTGTTGTATTTGTACTGTTTTAGTCAAGGAACTGAATACTTCTTCCACCACTGGCATATTATTACACATTAATTGCACACCGGTTGCTTGATCACTTTCATAAAAGTTTATTGGTACATTATGCAGATTGACACTGGCAATAATAAATCAATGCAATCAATTAAGGAGACTTCTCCTAATAACTCTCTCTTGCCACGGCAATGCACCTTGGGAAAAAGTCTTAGCTGGTCTCCCGCCAGCAGGGCATCTCTTGCACCAGTGTGTGAAATCCTCCATCAATGACCCTTGTTTCGTTTAGTGCACAGACCACCTTCTCTTCTAGACTCTTCTTCTTCCAACATCTGCATCTAGCACACTAGCTGGTCTTCTCTTCTTCTTCTGGTGTCCCTGTTGCAAATACCGTTTGTGTTTTTGTTTTTATCTTCTTCTTTGGGGGATTGCCCTGCACTTACATTCAAAACATGCCCTTTACCGCCCCCGGGTAGGTCAGGCGGGGTATCACAGTGAGGTGCCGGACAGGGCAGCGACGGCAACCCTCAATGTCTCACGTGAAAATATTTGGAACAGTCCGAGCCAAGACTCTAGTCCGGGGATTATGGCTCACACCGTTACACAGTTACACACCTAAACATACTCCGAAATCGCTGGGCAGCCACCAATGCTTCTTTCATGTATTATTACACGTGTTGTAAATATTGAGGGGGACATATCCCTGCGCCACCCCCCCCACCGAAAGCTACGCCTATGATATAGTTTAATGCATACTGTGCCATCAAACGCCAGTGACAACTGTGTCACCGATTCCAGTACTCAAAGCATTATTAAAGTGAATATTTATACCATGAAAAAGTTATCGCATACAGCTTTAATATATCTCCAGAGAATCCCACCCACGCACATCGTGGCACACCCAAAGACATGTTCGTAATGTTCCAGGCGAGCGCTAGCGTGTGCTTATTATGTGGGACACAGTTGTGACGGTGACACTGCAGGCTAATTAGGGTCTGTGAGGCGGCCGCTTGCATTATTCCAGCATTGGCTCCCTCCAACTGTCAGGCCTCAGGAACTTGGCACGCCGCAGAACGCAGGTGGTAGCTCAGGCCGTCAAGAGGAGCCGAAAGAAAGATGAGAGAGAAAGAGAGAGGGAGAGAGAGAGAGAGAGAGAGAGGTGACACAGAGGGCACGGCGTCGCTGGATTAGCATATTGTAATGCTGTGGCGGTAATATGAGGGGTGACGGATTGGTGATTTTAGCCGCAAGTTGTTGCCATGTTCCCATGATTCCCCACTGCCGCTGTCGAACGTGAAATACGACACCGGGAGACATTTCACCCACCTCAAAATGTGTGAACAAAATATGGGCAAATGTAATCCAATAGGAAACAAGAGATTGTTATGCCCTATCAACTTGAAATGTTGAATGTTTGAAAATCTTTTGAAAACTTCAAAAGGAGGAGGCTGAATTGAAACGACACACTCCAAGGTTTAAAAATAGTAAAAAAGCAAATGTCTCTACTGACAGACCCGCATTGTTATTATGGGTGAAGTCTGTATTACGTGAGCTAAGCCTGTAGTTTTATGTGTGACTAGTTCAATGGGCTAGAGAGATCCTCTGATAACCTTGTTGACAGAAGATAATCTGGGCTATGAAACACCTTGACATGTATCAAATGGTTATGCTCAGCTTGTGTGCCCCTTACACTGAAGGGAAAGGATCTGAGCAAAACAAGACATATTTATGGCACCTTATGGGGCACACACAGGACCTAAGCTACTTTCATTTATTACTACTCTAATTTATGCTGCAATTGGGTAAAATGTACATTATTATGTGCTTCCTATACATTATTTATATAAACTGTGTTTGTGTGTGATAAAGCACTGCAGTGACAATGGTGAGGTCTCAAGGAGGGCTTGATAAATGGATGTTATGACAGATTCCCTCTCTCTCTCTCTCTCTCTCTCTCTCTCTCTCTACATACATAGAAATAGTCTAGGTCGTTTTTTTGCCATTGTGACAGTTTGCAGTGTTGTGACACACTTTCTCTGCAACCAGGAGTGTCTCTGTGAGGTTATAGGTCGAGCACAAACGACAGCAGTGGACGGAAACTCTTATGCAATGCGTTTACATTCAGAGATATGATTCTTCCCTGTCCTGTTCATAACCAGGTGAATATTTAGTATTATCTGCACATCAGTAGACACCAGTGCTTCTCAACCTTTTGACCCCAGCCACAAAAAACGTTTTTAAGTGGCTTGCACTCCTCTCTACCCCCTGCAGCACTCCTAAGCCCATACTGTTCCCTCCACCTAAAAACATGTATTTTAGGGGTCTATAACGCAATCAAGGTCAGAATTCTTTTTTCAAAATGAGCATCCCTATACTACAGTCATGATCCCTTTTACAGAAGAGTGATGTTATCTGATGACATACAGTAGAGAAATACTTGTTTATACAATAACAAGTTTATTACACATTTCAATAAAACCTACATTCAATATGTATATATATATAGACACAAAAAGAATCACCTGGCACATCAGCAGGACAGAGGTTACCAGATTTCTATAAATTGGCAACTTCAACGGAGGAAATCAACACTGCTTTTGATGGTGTGGCAAGCTGGTCTTAACCTAATCTGATAGTAATGAGGGAACTTGATAAGAGTTGGTATTTATACGAATTATATGGAAATATATGGAAAACTGAATAGTTACGGAAAATACATGCATAAAACTTGCGCATAAGAACGTGAGTAGATTTTAAAAAAAAGAGCCAAAGAGCCAGGCAATGTCGGTCAAAATATCACAATTTCACTACACGATTATCGTGGCAAAAAGGTCGGTCATCTCCTCCGACATGATTTTGCTCCACAGTAGTAGCCACTCACTGTGGTAGTAGCTAGCTAGCTATTTACTGCGTCGTCTTCTTAATTTTTCCATTTTATGGCGGGTGGCAACTAGTGTTAAGTTGCATTACCACCACCTACTATGTTGAATCGATAAAAAATTTACACGATATTATCATATGTGTATTATTTACATGATATCAATATTTCCTTTTTTAAATATCGTATTGGTGATGCCTAGGTCTGGCTAGATGTAAGCCAGATGCTGGGCACGAATGGGGGTCTCCTCCGTGGATGGGTCTCCTCCCTCCTGTAATGCGGCGTTGTGGGGTGGCGAGAGTAGGCGTGTGCCAGAGGGAAAACTGAAGGCAGACGTGGAAGCAGTTTACGCGTCAAGGGTACTTTAATACAAACCCACAAACGCAAAGTACAAAAACAGCAAACAATGACCGACAGCACCTAGTGCTGCCGGGAAACTTAATCAAAACTAAGGTGTTGCACCTGCGTGGGGCTAATCCCCCGCAGATGCGCAGCCAGGCCGGGAGGTACAGAGCGTGCATGGCCTGTGCACGCCCATCGTTACACCTCCCACTCTCGAGGAGGCCAAGAGAGGGAAGGGGAACGTCTGCAGGACACATTCCAACATCGTGTTGCATCACTCCCCTATTGAGAACCACTTCTGGAAAACGTGCTACCTACTAAGGAAATAAAGCAGTATATTTGGAGTTGACAGACACTGGTCAGAGTGCACACACACACACACACACACACACACAGCGCGTCACCGTGAAAGAGGGAACAGTATGATTGTGACAGTTTTCAGCTCAGGTTGAAACATGAACTGTCTCTGTTATCAGTATCATCCATCAATGTAACATTTACTTTGAATTTGAATTTAATCGAATCAAAGTTCAATTGGGATGAAGATTTCTGAGAGTGGGAGGGAGGGGGAGAGAGAGAGAACAGAAAGCCAACAATTTGTAAAGGATTAGAAGAGGTAAACCTGACTTTTATTTTACAACCGGATTAAACCGTGTCCAGATAAACCTGCTGAAGAGTGCTCGCGTGTGTGAATCAATGTGCATGTGTTTGTGTGCCTGTGTGTGTGTGTGTCTCTGTGTGTGTGTGTGTGTGTGTGTGTGTGTGTGTGTGTGTGTGGGTTTTGTAGAAGCCTGAATTCGTGTGTACGTCTCGTTTAGATGACATCATGACAGATCATGTCTCCCACTCAAGGGTCTCCTTTCCATCCAATTTATTCAGGCAATGGTTAGGATACCCGTAGGCTGTCCCCTGAGTCTCTCTCTCTCTCTCTCTCTCTCTCTCTGTCTCTGTGTGTGTTTCTCCATCTGAGACAGCACAACCTGTCAGAAAG
>JAOEHI010002385.1:0-11715 GCA_025447815.1 Percopsis transmontana
TATATATAAAGATAAACTGAATCATAAACCAGACAGACAGACAGAGAGGCAGGCAGGCAGGCAGACAGACAAGCAGGCATGACAGTGGTTTTAAGCTACAAATGCTGTGTCACTTCTATAATATTAGTATATTATACTGTAAATTATATATGTATATTGGTCTTCATATGGTATTCATGTATAATATATCTATTATATATATATATATATACAGTATATTTAGATAAATAAACAGCACTATGTTGCAAAGCAGGTACTTAAATTATAGTCGTAAATTGGAGCGTGCCCTAATGTACAGTTCCACTTTTTCGTTTCTCTAATGTAACTGGCTCCATTGACTTCTGTAACCGCAAATGATCTGGGCCTTACGTGTTAGCCTGTTGCTAGCAAAGTCACTGATTCGACTTGAAAACGGCACAGTGACATACACGTAAGTAACAAACGTCTCTCTTTGAAAAAGCCTGCATTTAATGCAGACTATGTCATAAACAATAATGTGAAAACCCTATTTACCCCCCACCCACCCGTAGAGAAATTGTGTTGAAGCCAGCAGTCCATATTTGGGAATGCTAATACCACACAACTCATGAGGTCTATGGTAAATGAGGCTAATGTTTTGAAAGAGAAATATATACGGCTACAGTGTACTGTAAATAGTAACCTGTAGATACACAGCCCTATGATTTCCAGTGATTGTCTGTCTTGTCTGTGAATTATAACATTTCAGGAGGTCATGCTGGGTTTTGAGCAATGGACCAAGGACAATGAATAGAGAAGAATGTTGAACAGGATTAGGTGCCCCCCCATGAGTGTTTTGTCCTCATAAAGAAAGAAACGTAAAAAAACGTAGTTCATATAGAAAAACGTTTATCACAATAGTTTTCGTTTACAAGCTTATATGTGTAGGTCAGTCAATACATGGAAGGTTAGAATGGTTTGTTGCGGTACATTGTGAAAAATAAAAGAAACACATTTCGAGAATATCTCAACAACTGTTCTTTGGCGTGGGTCAATAGAGACAGAAACGAAAGAAAACCCCCCAAAAATGGAAGTGGGTCACTGGTGGCGCCACAGACCACTATAACAGCGAAGCGGTAAGTAATTCACACCTCAGAAGATGTCCAAAACAGCCTTCTCATAAGCATTTGATTGAGTTCACTATTCTTCATTCAACCTCTTTTTATTGTGGCCCGACAGTATACACATACTCATAACTGAAAAATGGACTGATGGTCTGATTCTGCCATCTTGGAAGGCAGGCTCATGTGCACACACACAAAGATATGGGAAGAAAAGACAGTTGAAACAAAAATAAAACCATATTATATGGTCAGCAATTTTTTATTAATTAATGAATCATATGTTCGTCTTTGAAAGCTTAATTTGAACACAAACATAATAAAACAACGAATGCT
Source organism: Percopsis transmontana (assembly GCA_025447815.1). NCBI lineage: Eukaryota > Metazoa > Chordata > Actinopteri > Percopsiformes > Percopsidae > Percopsis > Percopsis transmontana. Next base: position 1,416 of record JAOEHI010002385.1, read on the forward strand.
ATAAATTTACCTCCAAATAAACCGTTGAATATAATGAAAAACCCAAATGTGTTCACACCAACCTGGTTTGGAGTGCCTCGATTTAGCTTTAGTATGATCAATTCAAATGGATACTAATATGAGCCCTTAGCAGAAGGAGGCATAAATAATTTATATTTTTCTGATAATCTTCATTAAAATGATTTTACTTGATGGCTCTCTTCTCTGTACAAGGCTGTTTGAGTGGTGCGCGTTTCCGTGGCAACAATAAGAGGCTTTCAGGAGGAGTTCAGAGGTCATGAGGGGCAATGGTTTGGAACCCCTGGCCACACAGCACAGTGTGTGTGTTTGTGTGTCTGCACGTTTCACATAATACAGCGATATTAACATCTCTTTCCCTTCTGTCTGTTCTGTCAGTCCGTCAGTCTGCGCCTCTCCTATTTCAGGTTCTTTTTTATCTTTTCCCGTCTCTCTAATCCGCACGCACACACACACACACAAACACACAGACACACACGGGGTGACAGGCAGGCCCAGCTGTGTGGCTCCGTTCCCCTTGGGAGCGCCGCTCTACGCACTTGGCGAATTGATGGGGAAAAACACACACGCACGCACGCACGCACACACACACACACACACAGCCAGCCACACACACACACACACACACAAACACACGCAAGCACGCACTGCGTGGGCTGATTGAGGGCGCTGATATCGGCGCTGGCAGGCTGTGAACAAGACTGACGTTTATCACCGAGAGAGAGTGTGGGGGGGGGGGGCGGAGAGAGAGAGGGGGTGAGACGGAGAGAGAGGGAGAGAGAAAGAGAGAGAGATAAGGGGATAGAGAGAAAGAGAGAGAGAGATAAGGGGAGAGAGAGGTTCAGATGAGTTCGAGACGAGCGAAAATGTGTCAGCGCGTGGGGGAGAGAGAGTGCCAACAGCGACAGAGACAGACAGGGTGGTGGAGCGAGAGACAGACAGCGCGAGCAAGTGAGAGAGAGAGAGAGAGAGAGGGAGAGAGAGAGAGAGTGAGCGAGACAGAGTGGTAGAGCGAGCGAGAGAATAATGGCAGGGGAGCAGGACGGTTTCAAGGTTCCCCTTTCCGCTCTCTCGCTCGCTCGCTCGCTCGCTCTCTCGCACACACACAGACGCACACGCACAGACAAGGTCACACACACACACACACACCCATCCCTCCCACTCTCGTTCTTTCTGTCGACACACACGCTGTCTCCCTGCTCTGTCTCCGCACACGCAAACACACACACACTGAACACAGACGCTCGCAGTATGCTAAAGACATACACACACAAACACACGCGCACAGACGCTCGCAGTAAACACACACACACACACACACACACACACACAAACTCAGAGGGAAAAAAAACGCGCACACACACGACCGTGTAGCGAGACACGTGCGCGCGCGCACACACACCGTGATTCCCCTCTTCTTCACGCTTCGTTGGAACCGCTTCGCCCTCCTCACGCACTCTCTCTTCCCCCAGCCGTGGCGCGCCTCCTTCTCGGGGAAGGAAAACGAGGTAATCAATTAACACCCACCCCCGTTAATTCCCCCGCGTGCTCGTAAAAAAGGCGGAGGCATTAGATTCTAATCGGTCAGGACCGCGCCGTCCATCCCCACCCCACGACACGGCTTAATGGAAGTAGGTAGTCGGGATTTCGCTTGATTTGTTAAGCGATTCATTATTATAAATCCTTTTTTTATTTTACAATAAATAATTGTAGATGTAAGCAATCATTTAGGGTTCACCGTTTATTAAATGGTCCTAAACTTTATTTAAATGTAGCCAATAAATTCAGCATCCAAAGGAAGGCGAGTCTTAAGCCACTTTGCGACTTACAAGTCGTATAAGCAACATTTATGTATATATTAGAAACTTTTAAATGAATGGATGTAGGCTGCCCCACTTTGTAATTTTGCACTGCAATTGTTGCCCCAAATATGCCTAAACTCTTTTTGGGCACGTAAGAATAGCTACTGCATAATGCAAAGTTATTTATTTTACAAGTGCTGTATGACAAACTGGTTAAGACTAGTAGCATGGCCAATTACTAACTGTGAAGGGTAGGCCTCTAAACAGAGTGACAAACACGAACATTGGTGTCGAGAAACATACGACGCCACACACTGTGATGTTAGTTTACAACGTGCTCCGCACGGTTTTATTCAATGCTTATTATTATTATTTATTCAATGCTATACATGACTTGTTTAAATGCCTGCTCCTTTCACTTCCGGCCTCTCAGCTTTCCGGCGTTTTCCTCTCCGCGGTTCTAGTCTGCGCCTTTTCACTGTGGGAGACAGGTGATTAGCAATTGGCCCACACCTGTTCCCAATCCCTAAATCCCGTGAGCCACACCTCCCGACATTCCCTCCCACACAGACAGAGCTAATACCACGCCCACGCCCCCACAGTTGGCATTTCCACAAACGTCATCGAGTTAAAGCTGATAGTATACTTCAAACGAATGTGATCTGGGTAGTGACATGAACTTGTGTCAAATCCGGGGCTGCACGCAAACAATGACATACGCACAGCGACATTAATAAGACGGAAACGACCTCAAGTCGTAATTCAAAACTAAGAAAGAACAGCAAATTAGCAAGAAAAGCATAGTTAACTGTAAATGCGGGAAAAAACGCCTACCCCCAACAAGGTATTTTGACATGCGACACACAAGTGACATTGTCGACCAATTGTAGGCAAGGGTGTATGACATGCTATAGTTAAGTTTGCCGGACGTTGCGCACTACTGTGATCAAAGGCCAACGTAATACTCACACAGCCGCTGTTTTGCATCTGTTTGCATCCAAATCGGCAGCGTTAAAATGTGTTAATGTTTATGGCGCCTACTACAGGAACCAGAGGAAATTAAAATGAGTTACAAGTTGAGTCATTTTAATGGCAGGGGGCTAAGTTTTCACATCACTGTAACAACAATTCCCTCTCCTCATCAACAGGTAAGATTCTCATGTTTGAACCACTGCTTTGTTTACATATTTTTCACAAATCTTTAATCACGGTTAAGTCAGGTTTTATATTATGTTTAATAATTTGCTTTGCCGAGTAATAAACAGCCTAAACCGAAGATACTCACGACGGTAAGTGCTGCAATACGCAATACGATACAAACGCAGGCAAGAACACTGCCGGAGTAGAAACACGGGGGAAAAAAATCCGTGTGCGCGCACAAACACGGGCTTACGCAGCCTGACAACGCACACACACACACACACACACACACACACACACACACACACACACAGGCAATTAGGGCGAGGCATAGAAGAGGGAAGGAGGGAGTGTGTGTGCCTGTGGGTCTTTGTGTGTGTCTGTACATGCTCTCGGGTGATCTCTGTGTGTGTGTGTGTGTGTGTGTGTGTGTTTGTGTGTGTGTGTTCGTGTGTGAAGGAAATTAGACTGCCTCATTATTCAAATTGGCTCGGGGGAGAGACAGCACCCCCCCCCCCTCTTCCGTCCATCTCATCCCCCGCTCCTCTCCTCCTTTCGTTCTGTCACTCGTAATCTCAGCCACCCCCCTCCCCCGCCAACCCCCCCTTCCTCCTCGTTCTCGGCTGACATTGGTTGCTGCCTTGTCTCTCATCTGGTTGCCGGGGGCCGTCGCCAAGGACTGGCACGGTCGCTAAACGATACCCCACCAACCCACCCATATGTACGCACGCACGCACACACACAATCAACTGAATTGTCTCTCTGCCTGTCAATCAGGCTATTTACAGATGTCAGCAAGCCAGTCAACTAGTCAGTCAGCCAATCATTCAAACAGCCAGTCAGTCATTTAAACAGCCTGCCACTAACATAAACAGCCCTTTTAACAGTCAGTCAGTTAAACCGTTGTCAGTTATATAACCAATCAGTCACTTTGAACAGTAATTTAACCAGCTAGTCAGTCAAACAACCAGTCAATAACTGACGAATGTGGTAGCCAGCCAGTTAGTGTTAGCCAGCCAACAAGTTAGCCTAGTAGGAAGTATGTCAGTAGGAAAATATGTAATCACAATCTTGTGTACTTTTATAAGAAAAATAAATGACTTTGCTGCTATTTATCATCAACTGACATAAAAAATCACATTAGCCTTTCCATTTACAGCTCTAATAGTTTATATATTGTGCCATTTAGGATCGACATTCCGGGGAATATTACATAATGGAGCGATGCACAAGTAGTGACACGTAAAGACAGCAGTGACTGGTCTGCCAGAGAGGACAAACGTTTAGAGAGTATCAGTGAGCCAGGGGAAGAAATGTTAGGATCCGGGGGCGTCATAACCCAATCGAGGAGGGTATCTTGAAATGTGACCTGTTTAATTGTGTCAGTGCGCCCTTGAGCACGGCACATGAATGGTGGTCACTCTTTAGAGGCCTAGAATGGTCAATAATTCATGTGTAGATATATAAAAAAAAAACAGACAAACACAAAGAGAACTGTTTGCCCTTGCTGGCGTGTTATACAAGACACACATAACACACATAACACACTGACATGGACATGGACGTACACACACACACACATGGTGACGGACAGAACGCTTTTCTTGTCGTAAAACACATACACATGTGCGTAACAACTGTATAGGAGGGCAAATGCGTCATGGCTGCTTTAACCCCTGTGTGTGTGTGTGTGTGTGTGTTTTCTAAAAAACCTTCCTCACTGCATTCTCTCTCTCTCTCTCATTTCTCCCAAACTCTCCATTTTTCAGCCCCCCTCCTCATTTCATTTCTGCTTCACGCTGCTGGCCCAGCTATCGCTGTTCAAAGTGTCTGCTTAACACACACACACACACACACAAACGCACACACACACACACACACACACACTGCCCCTCATTGCACCAAGGGAGATTTACAAGAGGGCAATCAATTTCTTAGCGAGGGAGGAGTGTGTGCGCGCGTCTCCGCACGCGCGCGCATGTGTGTGTTTGTGTATGTGCGCGTGTGGCAGCGGGAGCCTCAGAGATTTATGTGACCCTGTAGCCATCTATTAACCTCGTCTTTTCCCTTCCTCCCTCCCTCCCTCCCTCCCTCCCTCCTGCTCCTCACATATGGCCGACTTAGAGCCTCCAATCACCTTAAAGCCTCCAGCCTGCGGGTGTGGGAGGACCCTGGAGCAGCATAGACGAGAATACACACACACACACACACACACACACACACACACACGGGAACTGAAACAGGTTCCAGACAGTCAGGACCGTGTTCTACTAGTTGTTGCAGATGCAGCACCAATGTCGCCAAAGCAGCAAAATGCGTAACTGCTGTGTCACGAACATGAATGTGTCAATTTTTGTGTCTCCACTGAAACGGGTCAGAGAGTCCATACATGTATCTTCAGCCAATAGGTTGTTGCCAGTGTATTTATTTATCAAATAATTAATTTCACACATTTTTTATTAAGGCTATGTTGCCCAGTTATGGTTATTTTGTCTATATATGAATCCAAATCACAAAATGATACTAAAGCCTCGACGTAGTCAGGTACAGTACACACAGAATGTTAAAATCTATTATAGTATAATGGTGTATATAATGCTGTATATATCTCGTCTTTCTTATAAAATCCATGTGAATCCGCTGAGAATAAACCGAGTCTTAAAGCCCCGGTCCACCCACACAGGTGTTTTGAGTTAATGTTCTCAGGATTGTGTGGGCGTGTACAGACCTTGCTTGATTGACATCTCCAGGATCCCGCTGTGTCAGTTTAGTTTCACCTGTTCAGGTGGGAAAATCGACACCTTCTCTATGATTGGTCATGTTGTGTCTATGCAGTTAGCTAACCTTTAGCACATTTGCAGCATAGCCCCATCAGACCTTAATGTAAACTTAATCTGGTCATCGGTGTTCAATGTGCACGCGTAGTTGGACTGCTGAGAGCAAACCTGCGCCGTATAATTACACCGAGTGTGGGATTCCGGGGGAAAAAAACAGCCTCCCCCAAAATACATATTAACCCCTATTAGGCAGTAGGCACGCACGCAAGCACACACAGATACACAAGCACAAACACAAATGGATGCACACCAACTTGCACACACACAGCGGAGCAGAAATTGCAGTCATTAACAAGCACCGGCCTCTGCCAATTAGGCCGGGAAATGAGAGAGGGAGAGAGAGAGAGAGAGAGACAGGGGGAGGAGGAATGTTTAGAAGACTCGTGAGAAGAATGTTTAAATTATGCAGAGATAGGAATACAGAGAGAGAAAAAAAGAGAGAGAGAAGCGATATATGGGTTAAAAGAGAAGAGAGTATACGAAAACAAATACAAATTAGAGGAGTGAGTACAGGAGAGAGGGAAATAGCTGAGGAGAGGACAGAGACAATGAATGACGACTAAGATTAAACACATTGAAGATTAAACACACACATTTTGCGGCCACAGTCCAGTACCAAAACATGTTCCATCTTGGACAAATAAGCTCCAAAAATTGCGAATGGTCACAGCTGGTCGAGCAGCCATCTTTATCTTATTTTCATCATATTTCTGCTTAAATTAATTTCCAAGATGTATTTGTGCCCCAGCGTTCTGTACTGGTCAGCTGCCAGCATCAGGACAGGAGAGAATGGTGTTCAGCTGAATGTATTTACCAACATAATGAATGTGTGTGTGTGTGTGTGTGTTTGACTTTGCATTGACTATTGTTGGCCATAAACTGAATCCAGTCCCGATTTTCGCTCTAATTTATTCCGCTTCCAAACATCACACACGCCGGCCGCTCATCACGGCCACCGTAACCATGGCGACGGCGCTGCATGTGCGCCGCGCGGCCGCCGCTCAACTCGGCAGCATGGAGAGAGAGAGAGCAAGCGAGCGAGCGAGAGAGAGAGAGAGAGAGGGGGGGGGGCACATGTTAGAACATATGCGGGAGGAAAGCGTGCGCGTGTGTTTGTGTTTACTCGGAGCACAGCTGGTGTGTTGTCTTACACTGTGCGTGCGTTCGTGTGTTACAGAGAGTGTATGATAGTGTGTGTATATTTGACGTCTTTCTTTCTCTCTTTCTTTCCATCTAGAGGGGATATATTTTTGCTTGTATTATATTCTTTTTCTGTCCTTTTATTTTGGTTCTTCCTCCAGAGGCTGATGTAAGAGTTCGACACAAAGACAGGATCCTCTCCCCCTCTCCCTCTCTGAGACTTGTGCACTCTGTATTTTTCCCGTCTTCTGCCTTTTTTTGTGTTGCATTTCCTCTTTCTGCACTTACACCACACACGCACATACACACCCGCAAACACACACAGGCCTGTGTTGCGCCTGTGGTTCTTTTTTTGTAAGAATGCGTGTGTGTGTGTGTTGGTGTGTGTTGGTGTGTGTGTGTGCATGCACGCCTACTACCTCTGCGCTCCGCTGGCGATATCAAGGCCCGTCCAATTAGAACACACGTCTCGTTAACGAGACAGCCAATGACGAGGCCGGGGAACAGAGTTGCCAAGATTAGCATAACGATCTGCCGGTTACGACACCTGCAGAGCACAAGAGAGAGAAAGAGAGAGAGAGAAAGAGAGAGAGAGAGAGAGAGAGAGAGAGAGAGAGAGAGAGAAAGAGAGAGAAAATTCAAGAGTAAGTAAAACTCGTCTGTGTGAGTGCGTGCGTGAGAGAGAGAGAGAGAGAGAGAGCAAGAGGGACAGAGTGACAGGCGAATAAGAAGCTGTAGTGCCGATGGTCAAGACAACGGCATCCTGTCTTGACAACCCTGACAACAGAGCAAACACCAATAAAAAGCCACTTCTGGGGACCTTGGCGCCAATTAAATCACAGAACAATTATCTTAATGCTTAAGCAATGAATGAATTCCCTGATTAGAGCGAGTGTCCTCTAGCGCCATACAAGCCGTAACAAACTATGCTGAGCCACGTGGAAACTGCCCTTCCCTCCACCATAGTGGAGAGGAGTTTAGGTGGTGACCCAGATGACCCAGTCAATCAGGGTCACATGACCCAGTCAGCCAATTGCAAGAGAATAAACAGGAATTTCGGCTCCAAAACGAAGCTACATGTAAAGCCAAACTCCTGGCTTTAACGTCTAAAAAGCCAAGCTGACCTTCCACAATTTTCCACCCACAGAAAAGCACCACGCAAAAAAACACAAAAAACAATACACTACAGAACAAAACAATAGCTTCAACCTCCTACGTTTTCTGTAGTGGCGTCAATGACGTCTCAAATGTAAAAGTTGCTTTTTGACATCACTCATAATTTGGCTAGCTAATCTTCAAGGTTCTTGAGGTGCCGTGGAAAAACAAAAACAAACATGTTAAGGAACTGTGTCATCTTTGCGTGTGTCTTCTGAACTGTTTTAGTTCCGTAATGGAAAACAGGCTTAAGTAGGAATTAAGAATCAATACTGACTCCTCAGACATTTCTGTGGGTAATATAATTGTACAGCAATGGCACCCGTAATATGACTGAAATTCACAATTGAAATTTTAAACATTTGCTGCCTATTCTTGCAGCTATCCGGCTCACTGCCCAGACAATAGTTTAGGAATCGATATTGTATTAATAACTATCACTGCAGATGATTTTATATCCTGGCTCCAGCTACACCAGAGCAACTAGAAGCTAAAAGGGATTTAGAGCCTTGCTCAAGGACATCTGGGTATTGAACCCAGGTCCAGTGGTTCACCAAGAAACTCCACCCTGCTGCCCCCAAATGTTTGAGCTTGGTAATGATGCCCTTGCTTTCTCTATGTATGTACATCCAAAACATTGTACATATAAACCCATAAACACACACACAACAACACACACACACGCAAATTCCCAGCAGCTTGCTACCGTTTTTTTTCCGAGAATTTATTCTCTGAAGAATCAAGTCTGGATCCCAAGACAAATATGCACACACGCAACCCTTGAGGCTACGTGATAAGCAACAACTCAGCTGGAGAGAGAGAGCGTGCGCAAGAGTTAGCTGAGGGAGTACGATTAGGCTACAGCTATTAATATTTACATAGACTACTCTAGAGAGAGAGAGAGAGAGAGAGAGAGAGAGAGAGAGATTGAGAGAGAGAGAGAGAGAGAGAGAAGGAAAGCAGTGTTTTTATGGAACACACACACACACACACACATAAACGCACACAAAAGAAACGCAAACAAAAAGGTGTCTCGCACATGTAGCCTACACACGCAAAAGCAGAGAGAGAAAACACGAACGAGTAGCCTACACACTCAGATATCACACACATCCTAAACGAAACACAAACACACACAAAGCACGCACATTAAAAAAGCAGACAATCTCTGCGCTCCCCGTAGTTGCTGAAAGACAACGTGTGTGTGTGTGTTTCTTTAAGTTTGTTCCACAGCTCTGGGAACGGCGGTTGGTGTTGCAGCAGTGCCCCCTAGCTGCCATAAAGAGAAACCACTGGCTGTCTCACAAACGGACAAAACGGCTTTCTCCCACTCTTTGTCCTATATCTTTTCCTGTATTTCTTCCTGTCAATATGTTCTCCCTATCCGTCTATTTCTCCCACTGTTTCAGTTCAACATAAGTTATGCGTACAATGTTCTGTTGTCCCAGTAGGCCTACAATATGTGACTGTTGGCCTATGTAGGGTGGCCCTGATATCATGTCAGTTTTCACCAGACCGTTTCCACAGACAGTGTCACAGCAGGATAAATACAGCTGAAGCTAATAAAACTACAGTGCCATTTGATTTACGCAGGTGTGCCAGTCAGCTAAAATTGACATTAGTCAATAGCATTGTCAGTGCTCAATGTTAAATAGATCAAACATGCCAACATATGTGCATCTGTGCTTACCCTGGAAAGGGTGAGTCAATGGCAAAATCTTATAGTATAGTTAGTAGTTAGTTAGTATATTTGAATAACTGAAATACAAACACACATTTGGACAACCAGCCATTTAGTTTAGCCATTTAGTAGCTAGCTAGTTCTAGCTAGCTGTCAGTTGACCGGACAATTAATTACAAAAAATATTTTAAGAAAATCTATACATCAAGTTTGTGTGTGTGTGTGTTTCATGCAGCAGGCAGCTGTGTGCCGAGACGATTACTTGCTGACGACAGACAGGATGTAACTATGGCGTGAGAGGGAGGAGTGTGAAGTGTGTGTGTGCGAGCATTCGCGCGCGCGCGTGTGTGTAGGGCCGTGTTCGGGGTCACAATGCAGAGGTTTAGTGTGGGAACACACAGAATCCTGTCTGTCCTGGTGTCTCGCACACACACATCCACACTCTTTGTTTTGTTCTCTCTCTCTCTCTCTCTCTCTCTCTCTCTCTCTCTCTCTCTCTCTCTCTCTCTCTCTCTCTCTCTCTCTCT